>JANIJG010020913.1:45791-62949 GCA_024611175.1 Megaceryle torquata
GTGGTTAACAGTTATCCAATGTTTATAATTGCTTTTTTCTAAAAAATAAATAATTTTTATTTCCTTTCCACTCACTAAATGTCTGGGAAAAATAAGGATACATTTTTGTGCCTTTGAATTAATTTATTTTTAAATTCTTGACAACTCTGGGCATCCTCCACACATACTGATTTGTAGATAGTCCAGTCCCTAAGTATTAGAGGTTACTTTGTAAAGTTTATGCCAAGAGGAAAAAGAAAAAAGCACAGAAACTCTAGAGATCATTGTATCTCTTCACTAGGGAATCATTCCCTTCTGAATAGGAAATAAAGAGGAGAAAATAATATCAAGAAGCAAAGATATCCACTGAGCCACGTCCTGTGACCCCATCACTTCTGACAACATAAGCAAGATCATGAAAGGAGAAGTCACACAAACATGCTGTTAGTTCAGCATGTGGTATCTTTTGATACTTTATTTAGAGCTCATCATGTTTTCAAGGCAAAACTAATCAATGTCCCCAGCTAGTGTTGGGAGAAACGCATTTTCACTGAACAAACCCCAACAAGTTCTGACTATAGCTGGTTTGAGCCCTGGGTTTCTAGGAAGTCCAGTATTTTAGAAATCAAAGGTGAAAAACAATCAGAAGTGAAATTCAACAGCAAAATAGAATTAAGTTGTACAATAAATTGGATTATTCAATTCTGACAGATTTATACAGCATTTTATGTGGATATATAATGTAAAATTATATTTATATGTCTGCATAATATTAACTATGTCTAAATATAACTGGATTATATGTAGAAAACATAACATACTTGAAATAGGTTTTACCCTCAAAAATTGATACTGATATAGACTCAAAGCTTAGTAATCCACTCTTCTGAGTATTAAGAATGCCAAACTCTATTCTGCACAGTATTTAATGGAAGACTTCTGAACACATGGCTTCCCATTCTGTCTTAACCTAGAAATTTTTTCAGAAGATATTTGCTAGTTTGCTTCAGCCTAAATCACCATCACTTAGTGTACTTACAGCTGCTGCCCTGAGGTATTTTAGCACAGGTTCCTTTTGTCTACACCGCAATCATTAATCTGTACTTCTTACCAAAGTCTTAGTGACTTCTTCATATTTTGTATTTAATACATTTTTTCTTTAATATTGTTCTTTTCTCAATTTTGAGATAAAACACTGCACGTGCCTGTTCAAAACCCTGCATATTTGGTATTCTTTGAGGTATTTGTTTGTGTTATTACCTACTGAATATGAACGTAAAATGTAACAAGTTAACTTCAAAGAAGTTCCTAGTGCCGTTTCCAACTAGTATATCATTTGAAGACTTACCTAAACCATAAACCATTTTTTTTGTTATTTTTCTCTGCAGTAGTTAAAATATATACTATGTAAATATCTGCCTTGTATTCCTCAGCAGGTGGTTAAATCTTTGCTTTTGTGATAACTCTAAAGGTCATCTTCATCAGGCAGCATTAAAGGAAATAATCTTTCACAGATGTTTGTTTCCATAGCATTCTACAGAGAAGCCATCAGAATGTTGTTGTGATTTTGTTACCTTTGAGGAATGTTTATTATTTAGCTGTCATCAGTAAAATTCAAAGTAATGGATTGTCAAGGCAAGTTTAAACAGGATTCTTCTCTCCTCCCCTCTCCCCCATTTATGGCTAAACAATTGTGAAAAGAGAGGGTTCTTTTTTACATTAAAAAAAAAAAAAAAAGCAAAAAAAGGAGAGAAGAGGTTGCCATTAGAAACAGTGACTTTAGGCACCCTAACAGCTGCAAAAAATAATTAAAAAACCCCACAGATTACAGTGATTGTTTACAGAAACTTTACCAAACATAAACCTAGGTAATGGTAAGAAATGGCACGGAGGCAGTGGCTTGAACAGCATATAAATTTGAACAGCAGCACTGAGATTTGGGGATGATTAAACCTTTTTTTTTTCTTTTTTTTTTTTTAAGTTTTAAACCAAAAGTTCTGCAATGTGCACCATTAAGCCACCACGCAACTCTTTAAATTAGTGTTTCTCCTCAGTATGGTATCAGATAGCATACTTGGCACGACCAGACCTTTTACTTTGGCTACATAAGTCCTGTAGGAACAAGTTAGGGACTTCAGAGTAATTTCATTGGTTTGAAACTGAGACCATGTTCTGGAGATACACAAAATACAACCTGCTATATTTGTACTTTTGCCAATATCCACTCAAAGAGGCTGAGAGGTGAAAGAACAAGGCAGCTCAAAACCACTCTTCCATAACTGCCACATTTCCAGGAGGGTCTCTACAACCCTATTCATGAGGACACTTAATTATTTTTTTTTTCCCCCTCAAAACAGAATTTACAATTTATTTGATATAACCTACAAATTTTTAGTAGGAAGCCACTTAAAGAAACCAGTGAGAGGTGCTAGAAAGAGGGCTGTACTTGAAATCCTACCTTTTCCCAAGATTAGGTACTGGATGTAGAGATGGTCCTCTCTATGAGATCAGGTTTGTCAGTGCACATCTTTTGATTAAGGTATCTAACACTATTCTTTATTAAGGAAAAAAAAGCAAACGTGGAAAAATATAAAACAGACTGCGCTGTTCACCTGCCTCATTTTTGTGTTTGGTGGTTAAAGAATTCACAGAAAAAAAGCAAGAAATCCAGTTTGAGCCAGAAAGCCTGAAACATACTGCAGGGGTCCTCAGCCTAAACCATCAGCTAGTCAGGGCACTCCTCCTACTGAAGCTGTGATAGATACGGCACAGGGAAGAGCGTTAAGACCTGTAAATTTAAATGAGTCATACCTATTAACCAGTTCACATTTAACTAATAATTTCCAACCCACATCTAATTAAGTCTCTCGAGCTGAGTGTAGCCACACAGACTCCCTCTATCATCAAAATACTACAAACATCAGCTGCTCTACAGAAAGCCCTCCTTGAAGGTCTCTCTCTGCATCACCATAATGTACAGAGGGAGCAGAGGACAAGTTTTCTCTCAAATATTGATGATACCAAGCTATAGGATCAGTAAGCATAAAGACAAACTGTTACTGAGCTCACTGAGCCAATACCAGCACTTCTCTTACATTATTGAGAAACATGCCTACAGCCAGGCTGAATTACATCCCTTCCTGAGGAATGTGATAGTATTAAGTGGCTTTCCCTGTGAGAAAATTCATTTATTCAACCACCTGGTGAAAACTAGTGAATGACCTAATATATTTGCATATGACATAAATCTTGCTTGGACTTACTTTCTGTAATGCACCTGCCAGTCATGCCCTGTATATTACAAAACTCAGACACCTCAAAAATAAGTATCTATTCTTCAACTGAACAGAAAAGAATACTACCATAATCTGTATCTGCCTCAGAGTTTATCATGAAATTTGAAAGCTATAAAACCTCCTTGTCTAAATTTGAGGATAGAATAAATTCACAGGTCAGTGTCAAAGAAATTAAAGTATTATGCATATTCAAAAGAGAATTGTGATGTTGAAGGCCTGAGGGTTTTTTGATTCTGCTCAATATATACTGTTAAAAATCTCAGAGGTGCTAATTAGCTAATTCTGTTGCAGAGACAGGAAGTGTTCCCCCTTTGATTGTGAAAAAATAGTTCAGAACATTAATGTTTCCCTTTCAAATAGACACCCAATGGTCATTTTGATAAGTAGGAAATAAAGCTTCTTTTACAGACAGTACCATGTGCTCTGTTGCCCAAAAGATGGTCCATTTTTCACACCATTACAAACACCCTGATACATCCTCTTTCTCAATTCATCAGTCATGAGAGAAGCACATAATTTTTACAGGCCCCTAACTAATGCTGCTTTCCACCTCTAAGCTTAAGTCCCCTTTCCCTTTCATTCTGGAATCAGCTCTGCTGCATGCTTACATGGAGATGCTTGAAGCCAATCAGGTTTCAAGCAGGTCTCCCAAGAGGCAGCAATAATACATTACTTAGCACATGAGCACGTTCACTGGCAGGTGAGGTACCTGTGTGGCAATGGTGTGGCTGAAGTCTTACACATACGAGACATTAATGTCTAATTATAACAGAGACTTGAATTTCTCCTTCCCAATTCTACACTCTTGACATATTCACCTCAGTTTGGAGACTGTTCATGGGTCCTATCATCTGCCAAGAGAAAGCCTGTGAAGGAAAAGGCATGGTTCACCTGGGATCAAAAATCCCCTTTGGAGGTGCTTATTTCTCTCTAGACAGAGACTAGAGCAACTCCTAATTTAGGCAGCCCAGTCAAGTGCTTAACATCTGTGACAATAAGCCACATAAATTATCCTCTTTGCTTTTCAAATTGTTAAGTATAATCATATACATTCACTTAGGGAACAATACCTAGCAGATTGTCTAAAAACTAAAAAATGTCCAAAGTAATGGCTCTGCAGAGCACAGCTATTCAAAACAATTTTATTCTTTAATTCCAGTAATGGCATTTTTTAATGAATATGGTAACACCAGTTGAAAAGCATCAGTATTTTTCTGTTTCTTCTTCAGGGTGACCATGTTATCATAGTCATTTTCTGGTAATGTTTAACTCAGATCTAGTGGACATGACCCCCAAATTCAATGCCTTCAGGAAAGCCCATGGTTTCAGCTAAACTACCTCCACTTTGCCCTTCAAAATGTCACCTCTGTCCCCTCTAAGTTACCTCAGCTTTGCCCTCCAAACTGTCACCTCTATCCCCTAGAGATTACCTCCAGTTTTTGAGATAACCCCCAGATACAACCGCTTCAGTACAGGTAATTTTATTGGTTTCTCCTGAATTACCTCAGCTTTTCCCTCCAAAATATTCATTCTCTCCCACAGAGATGACCTCAGGGTTTTTTTGAGGTAATCCAAATTAGTGCCTTTCTTGTGCTCACTCTTCCACCTGAAACCACTCCTCTTCTAGCTCAATCTCACCTCACCATTCCACACGATATCTCTTCTTTCTTCTCTGCTGTTTCCTGACAAGAAAGGACAACATTGCAGTTAGACCACAGATGTGCCAACTCCCCCAAAGGGCACCACGCAACCACCTGACCGTCCAAATACCCCCCACCTTTGCAAAAACCTCACATTTCCCCAGGTCTCACCAAAGCCACGCAGATCAGAGTTCTGGATGATGCTGCTGGAGCCAGGCTCAGAGGGAGCCACCCTGGGCAAATCACAGAATCTCCTAGATTGGAAAAGATCTTTAAGATCATCTAGTCCAATCATTAACCTAACACTGAGAAGACCTCGACTAAACCCTATATCCCTCAGCACTACGTCTACATGATTCTTAAATACCTCCAGGGATGGGGATTCAACCACTTCCCTGGTGAGGCCATTCCAGTCCCTGATAACCCGCTCAGTAAATAAATTCTTCCTCATATCTAATCTAAACTTCCCTTGGCACAACTTAAGGCCATTTCCCCTTGTTCTATCACTTGTTACCTGGGAGAACAGACCAAACCCTGCCTCCCTACAACTTCCTTTCAGGTAGTTGTAGAGAGCGATAAGGTCTCCCCTCAGCCCCCTTTTCTCCAGGCTAAACAACCTAAACTCTCTCAGCTTTTCTTCATAAGACCTGTGCTCCAGGCCCTTCACCAGCTTTGTTGCTCTTCTTTGGACATGTTCTAGTGCCTTCTTGTAGTGAGGGGCCCAAAACTGAACACAGTATCCAAGATGTGGCCTCACCAGTGCCAAGTACAGGGGTAAAATCACTCCCCTGGTCTTTCTTGGCCACCTGGGCTCACTGCTAGCACATGTTCAGCTGACTGTCAATCAATAACCCCAGGTACCTCTCTCCTGAGCAGCTTCCCAGCCACTCCTCCCTAGGCCTGTAGTGCTGCCAGGTGTTGTTGCAGACAAACTGCAGAACCTGGCATTTGGCCTTATTCATACCCTTGTCCTTGCCCCATCAATTTAGTCTATCCAGATCCCTCTGCAGAGCCTCCCTACTCTCAAGCAGATGGACACTTCCACCCAGCTTGGTGTAACCTGCACTTACTGAGGGTGCACTCAATCTCCTCATCCAGGTCATCGATAAAGATATTAAACAGCACTGAGCCCTGGGGGACACCACTTGTGACTGGCCACCAATTGGATTTGACTCCATTCACTACCACTCTTTGGGCTCGGCCATCCAGACAGTTTTTTAACCCAGTGAAGTATATGCCCATCCAAGCCACAACCAGGCAGTTTCTCCAGGAGAATGCTGCGGGAGACAGTGTCAAAAGCTTTACTAAAGTCCAGAGAGACAACACCTACACCTTTCCCTTGTCCACTAAGCAGGTGACCATATTGTAGAGGAGATCAGGTTAGTCAAGCAGGACCTGCCCTTCATAAACCCATGCTGACTGGGTCAAATCATCAGATTGTCCTGCATGTACTCTGTGATGGTACTCAGAATGAACTGCTCCATCAGCTTCCCCAGCACCAAAGTCAAAGTGACAGGCCTGTAGTTTCCCAGATCCTCCTTCCATCCCTTCTTACAGATGAGTGTTACACTGGCTAATTTCCAATCTGCTGGGACCTTCCCAGTCAGCCACGAATGCTGAAAAATAATGGAAAATGGCTTGGTGAGAAGCTCTGCCAGCACTCGGAACTCTTGGGTGAATTCCATCCGGTCCCATAGACTTGTGTACACCTAAATGGTGTTGAATCCCTTAAAAAAAGAAGTAATTTTATTTATTTCGTTTCACCTAAATTACCTTAGCTTTTCCCTTCAAAATGTCACCTCTGAGCACTCACAGCTCATGGCAGAAGCACAGAAGGGACTGGACTGGCCCCATCTACTCTTTCTGACCCTCAGGGCACTTGCAGGCCCCTCAAGTGACATGTGGGGCATGCTTTTCTGCCCAAAGGTGCTCTACTGACATACCACAACTTCTGACCAGAAGGACGCTCTGCCCACCAGCTCAGTCCCCCTGCATCCTGGGGCTCTGTCTGTCCCTGCTCTGCTTTCCCACTGCTGTCATGCTGGTGTGATCTCTTGTCCCACAAGGATCCTGGGCTTATCTCATCTCCTTCCCAATTGCTCTTCCCAGCTAGAGCACAGTCCGGTCCCTTTCTTTTGCTTCAGCCCACCCAGGGCATTCCACAGGCTACTCCAGAGCTCGGCTTAACATAATAGACAGTCTCACTTCCTTATTTATCTATTAATTAAAAAACCCACAACAAACTCAAAATAAGCATTTGCTGTTGATTTAAGCTCTGTGGGTAGCTAAACACCACACAGCTGCTCACCCACTGCTTCCCCACCACAGGAAAATTGGGAGGAAGAAAAAAAGCTTAAGGTAGGCACAGTTTAATAAACCAACACAATGAGAGAAGAAAACACCAGTAACAACAAGAGTACCAAAAAATGATAGACAAAGTGAGTAATAGAAACCAGGAAAGCTCTATGCCAACTTCCCCTGCTCTAGCCATATTGGAGTAAATTGAAATCAGAAACCAACAACCTGGACCTGCCCTCCCCTTATATAGGGGCATGACTCTGTATGGTATAGACAATCCCATTGGCTGGCTCAGTTGTTTATCTCAGCTGTGGCACTGTTCAACTGCTTGGGCCAGCAGCTACTTGTTATAATTAACCCAAACCCAACCCAGAACAGCATTATATGGAGGGGAAGGCAATGGCTGAGTAGCTGAAAGGTATTTAGATGCCATCAGAGCTTAAAACATGACAGGTCCCCAGCACATTTGAAGAAAGAAAAGCATGGAGGGAGCAATGTTGGTGCTATGGTCCTCTTTGAATGGCTTTTACAGTCCCAGTGTCCTTGGAGTTGGAGGCTTTGTGGCTCTGTAAACTCTATCTCTCTGAACTCTATTTCCTCTAGAGACAGAGTTCAGAGAGCCACAAAGCCTGCAGCTCCAGGGAGGTGGTACTTGGCAGATTGCCCTAAAACTAAACAATGTCCAAAGTAATGGCTCTGCAGAACACGGCTGTTTGAAATAAATTCTTTAATTTGAATAATTCAAATGAATACTGAAATACCAGTTGAAAAGTATCTGTATTTTCTGTTCCTTCTTTGGACTACCTATGATGTTGACTGTTGCCCAATCATTCTCTGGTATTATCCTCGACAAGCTACAGAGCACTGGAAAAATTATCTGATTTTGTCTGACACATTTGTCTGACACTCTGCTCTGCCCTAGTGAGACCTCACCTGGAGTATTGACTCCAGTTCTGGGCTCCCCAGTTCAAGAGGGAAGAGATCTTCTTGAGAGAGTCCAATGGAGGCTACAAGGATGATGAAGGGACCAGAACACCCGCCTTATATGATGAAAGGCTGAGAGACCTGGGTCTTTTTTTGTCTGGAGAGAAGACTGAGAGGGGATCTAATTAATGTCTATAAAAACATGAGAGCTGGGTGTCAAAAAGGGAGGGACATCCTCTTTTCACTTGTGCCCTGTGATAGGATAGGGGCCAATGGGTGCAAGCTCAAGCACAGGAAGTTCCACCTCAACATGAAGAAGAACTTCTTTACTGTAAGGGTCACAGAGCACTGGAACAGATTCCCCAGAGTGGCTGTGGAGTCTCCTTCTCTGGAGACTTTCAAGACCTGTCTGGATGCATTTCTGAGTGATCTGCCCTAGTTTTGGTCCTGCTCTGGCAGAGGGGTTGGACTCAATGATCTTCAGAGGTCCCTTCCAATCCCTAACATTCTGTGATTCTGTGATTTTGTAAGGAAAAACTCACACCTGGCTAGAAACACACTTTTTCTGTCCTTCTGACTTTATATGTGAAATAAGCAGAATAATAATACAGTTAAAATCTACCTTGATAATTCCTCTTTTATTGCTTAAGTTCCTCCTGGAAAATATTTCCAAACACATGAAGGACAAGAAAGAGATTTTGAATTGTCATCATGGATTCAGGAGGCGGAAATCATACAATGAGGAAGCAGTCTTGGTGGATGAGGGGAGAACCATGGATGCAGTTTACATCAACTTTAGTTGACAGGGTCTCCAATGGGATCAGTAGCATAAGGCTCAGTTGGAGGCAAGTTATGAGTTCTGTATCCCAGGGCTCACTACTAGGACCAAGACTGTTCAATATCTTCATTAATGACCTGGACAATGGGACAGAGTGCATCCGCAGCAAGTTCAGAGAAGATACAAAACAGGGAGTAGCAGCTGATATACCAGATAATCGTGCCATCTTTCAGAGGGACCTGGACAAACTGGAGAATGGCTGACAGGAACTTCAACAAGGAAGCTCAACAAGGGGAAGTGCAAAGTCCAGCACCTGGGGAGGAATAACACCAAACACAAGCTGAGGGCTGACCAGCTGGAAAGTAGCTCTGCTGAGAAGGACCTTAGGGTCCTGGGGGACGATATGGTGACCATGAGTCAGAAATGTGCCCTTGAAGCAAAAATAGGCCAACAGTATCCCCAGCTGCTTAAGAAAGACCATTGCCAGCAGGTGGAAGCAAGTGATCCTTTCTCTGCTCAGCACTGATGAGACCACATCCGGAGTGCTGGATCCAGTTCTGGACTTCTCAATACAAGCAAGGCATGGATTTATTTGGGTGAGTCCAACACAAGGCTGCAAAGATGATTAAAAGAGTGAAGTATCTTTCATATGGGCTAAGTGAGCTGGGAGTGTTCAGCCTGGAGAAGAGAAAGCTCATGGGTGATCACATCAATGTGTATAATTAACTGCTAGAAAATGAAAAGGGAGACAGACTCTTCTCACTATTCCCAGTGACCAGACATGAGGCAATGGGCATAAATTAAAACACATGATATGCCATCTTAAAATAACAAACCACATTTTTACTGTGGGGGTGATCAGATGATCAAACACTGGCACAGGTTGCCTGGAGAGGTTGAGGAATCTCCACCAGTGGAGATATTAAAAGTCCAATTGGACATAATCCTGAACAACCTGCTCTGGCTGACCCTGCTTCAGCAGGGAGATTGGCCTAGATGATCTCAAGAGGTGCCTTCCAACCTAAACAATTCTGCATTTCTATGAAAATCTAGGCAAGAAATCTCTGACTACTTCTGTCATGACAAAAGCCACTCCCGCTAAGATACAAATCTTTTATTTCAAGAAAATGGGGTTTAGATATTAAATTTACTACAAATCTTCCCTTTGATTGCAGAAATGCTTATTCTCTCTCTAATTTAGTTTTTATTTGTATAACTATCTAATCTATTTATATGGTTTTAACTAAATAAAGTATATTAATAATAATTGTTTAACTAGCAATTAATATCTTGTGTTATTTTTGTTTTAACCTGAAGAATAAAACATTTATCTCTAGAAAAGATTGAATCAACAATAATGGAACATTCTCCAGGCAGGTAGATGAGGTGGAGCAGGGAGATGGAATCAGATAAGCAACAATAATTCAGACTAGCTGAGCATCTTCTGCCATATCTTAAAAAAACTTGAAGTCTTTTGTGGATATGTACAGAAGAGCTCGTACAGTACATATGGGTAAAGAGGAAAAGGATAAGGCAACAAAGTAAAGCAAATTCTGTCACTAAATGACAAAAAATATTCCATGGAGCACCAAAATCCGTGAAGCCTGTAAATGCAGGGTCATAATTAGGGCTTTTGCTAGCATAGCTCAAAAGGGGAGAAACAAAAATATCAGGAATATACAACTGATAATGGGACAAACCCTTTAAGTCAGAATTCATCTTTTAAGCTGTCTAGCAAAGCAGTTTCTTTCTCAAAATATTGCATTCAAAATATTATAAGACCTGTTGTCTCCAGACACTCTCTAAAAAAAATTCCTTTACCTTACATTCTTCTCTTGTAAGAATCCATTAATCCATTCTTAACAACTTCAGTGTTGCATCTGGAATTCACATTTTTGTCTTTCTCCAGGGCTCCCTCTTTCTCTGCCTCAGTTTCTCATTTGTTACATGGGCAAAATGATGTCTTCAAACTTGACAGGAATGTTGCTAGTACAATATATTAAAGGGGGAGGCTTCTATATAATATATTGATACAGACTACTGATAAGTAGTTTTATCATTTGTATTTATAAACACAGGAATGGACATAATAATACAATTATCTTCTAATTACACTTTTGGAAAACCATGGTGCTATTTGTAATTTGTTTACTTTGTTCCCACAAGAAAAATGACATCTGTATTACAAAGTACAAGAAAATAAACTAAAATTTGCATTTTAGCTTTCCTGTATCACTCTCATTTCTCTCTTGTCTGCTCATATGCTGTATTCTTAAGTTCTATTCATCCTATTTGCATTCTTTTGAAATAACCTTTATCCTGCCAGGTTCTCCAGTTACATTCTTTTATTTTTAAATAAATAACAGAAAATGAGGTGTTCTGGGTCTGGGGGGGCTGGGAGGTTCTGCTCATAAGCTGCTATCATTGCTCTGTATTAGCATGTGTTCTCAAAAATGTGAAATCATGGCTGAAGAACTCGAAAAAGTACTCCTGAAAAAAAAATAATGCTACAAACCTAAAGCTGAGCCATCTGGAGCAAGAGCAATGCCTGCCATGAACTTAAATACCTCAAACACTGAAAGGTTTTCAAGCTGAATGAATTTACATCTGTCAGAGAAAAAGGCAGACTTTTATGTAAGGGAATTCAACATAGAAATTAGATGCAATTAAAATTACAATTAGAGAGCCGTATCTCATGTGGGATCATTTTTCTCTGGTACAGACAAAAGTGAAGGCCCAGTCTAGAACAGAGATTGATCTAATATTTGCTGGTAACTTCTCCTGGGAGAAGGGGAACTTGTCCCTTCCCCAGGAATGACTCTTCCTTCCTGGCACATCCCAAGGCATGGGCAGCTACTGTTGTTTCCAGAAAGCTGTTTATGTTTTTGAAGCCAAACAGCAATCATTTCAGGTTCTTGGCTATATATCTTTACCAAATAAATTTACCTGATTTCCAGCTTTCTAGCCTAAACTCTGTCTTAATATACAGGTTATATAAAAAGTAAGATGCATACTGTTTATGAATGCTGATACACACTGGAAATCTGAGTCAGCTGTGTCTGCTTTGATTGATCCAGGGTAGAGGCAGGTATTGAGGGAGCATCACTGAAACTTCAGTCTAGGAGTATGAACCAAGATCTCACCCGAGTGAGGCAAAGCTACCCAGTGAGTGAATATTCAGCATGTGGACAGATCTGTCACAGAAGAGGCAGTAGGGTGAAGGGGACTCTAGTCTCCCCCAGCAGCATCAGCTGGCATGCTGATCATTCAGTAATGAGACAGGGGACTGCATGGCCAGTGCTGCTATAGGGGCTGCATGCCCTATACACTGACTGCATGCACATTGTCAATGAAGAATTACATTATTTTTGGTGTATTTCATCATCTCTGATACTGTCCCTTCTTTCTCTTCATCAAAATTGCAATTTGCTGTGTTAAATCTTTAGAGTTAACACATACGTGAAAATTAATATGGTATAAAGTTCAATGACTAAAAGGCAGCTAAAAAGGCATTTTTTACCTGTTGTCTTTTCACAGTAAGGAAAATTGATGTTTAGTTATGCAAATCTAAAAGAAAGTAACAGTATTCAACTCTGTTTTCTTTAGGAGCTTTTAGAAATTACAAGAAGTGTGTTTCTAGATTTATAGATATTTGATTAAGGGGTGATTTTAACTATTCCAAAGTACCTGATCAAATTACTCCAAATGCAAGAGACCTAATATGTATTTCTTGAAAGCTTTGGATTTAAAGATATGAATGCCATTGTAGAAGAGCATGGCAGAGCCTTACTCATCTTGACAAGTTCAAGGCAACAATGGATGATTTCTGAGAGAAAAATCCGTCGCTACAGTTTGGGTAATACTAAAGGGAAGTGCCAGTAAATAAGCCACTAACTAAGTGTTCAGAAACACAGTGGTATTGTTTCCATGTGTTATATAAAATAATTGTCAATAACTGTAATCAGAGAACACTAAGCTCATGAGCTGTCATAATAGAATGACAATATATTTATGCACAAAAGCATAGCCTTATAATTTTAAAATTGAGTCTTCAGTAAAAGGCAGGAAATTAAAAACAAACATCACTTCTGAATTCCCTTTCTGTTTCCAGGCAGACCTGTATGATAACTGTATGATAATACAACCAAGATGCTGTATAACACCTCTTACAGTTTAGCAAGTAACCAATTCATTACCACTATGTTTAAATGGCTTTTGAAATGTTGCAGGCAAATTTCTGTGATCAGCTACTTTAGTTATTTGACTAGGAAGACTGGGATTCTCTTGCGGATGGCAAGTCTGAGGTAATAGAGTTGGTACAAAAAGCCTACTCTCTGACTATGTCTTTTTACATTAACAGAAGACTGACAGAATTGGTCTATGTCCTCTGAGGTTCTCCCCAAGCCTCCAAATTAGGAAGTAAAACACATTAGCTGAGACTTCCTTAACCTAAATTTCAGATAGCTTGCTTCACTCTGCAGTTGAGTCAGACTAAGAAGATATGTGCTAGCTCTTCCTATAGATCAGCTGACAGACAGAACACCATCAGGCAGCAGTAACACACCCCAACATCTACCACAGGCTTGTACCTTGCATCATGCACAGGTTTCCTTTTAGCTTACGTATCCTGCATTGAAAAATAAATCAACTTAATGCTAAATAAAATTCACCATAAATAATGTTTTTCGAAAGTCACAAACTCATTTATAAGATGGGCCTAATGATGAGACTCCTCATATTAAAGATAATTACCAGATTAACTTTAAAGTGGCTAAAAAGCATATTTTGGAATGTAATGTCTAACTCACCATAATGGAGACTCAAAATGGTTCTTTTCACTGATGTGCAGCTAAACCAGGATACTATTCCCATTCTGCTTTGAGCAAGTCTCCCCAGGCACATCACAGAGATTGCACTAAAGCTACTCAGTTGTGTCCTATAACTGCTATTTTTGCACATTATCATTTAAATGAGCCACAATGTGTTGTGGTCTTTAAAAATTGCTTTAAAATTGTGTGAGTCCGGTTGTATACACACCTTTCTTCAGAATACTTCTCAGGCCATCTCTTACTCATCTCCTAAAAGATACAGGTACCAGTGCCATGTTATTTCACTAAATTATATAACAGGAGTGACTGGGCCGCAGCCATCTCAGGACTCTGGAAGACAAATTTGGAAAGACAATCTTCTCATTATTTTATTAAATGTATGGTCTACTGATCTGCGTTAATGGCCACAATAACTCCCACTAACATGTTAGGAAAAAAATCCACTATTACTTTGCTATCAGGAAAAAAGTAACTAACAGGTATATGTGGGTTTTCATAACTACTTCATACAAATTTAAAGACTGAAGTTTGTCATCAGTGTAAGCAAGGAGATAATTTGCCCCAAAGCTCTAAAACTCATGTGCTAACAATAAAAATGTGACTATCAATATTAAGTCTTTGTTATGTTTCTGGAGCATGGGGAATGTTGTATCAGCTGAACAGAAAACAATCATCAGAACGAGATCAAAAAATTGCATGTGGAAAAAATGAATATTGCAGAAAATGAACCTATATATAAAAAGATCTTTAAAAATGCTATACAGAATAGTTTTAAATGTATAATATATGTTTATTTGGATAATAACCATATTCAAAATACAAGTATGGTAAATGGTGCACACATACTAAAATCAGGTATGTAGGATATCTGTATTCATTGAAGTCCTGTCTTAGTAAACCTTTACTCCTTGCTTCCACCAATGAGTCTATTTGGTTTATAGCAGCCACCAGGAGATCCTTGTCATGTTGAGTCCACACTATGAGGCCTGTGCAACAAATCAGGGAAGCTCAGAATCTTGAGTTGAGTGCAACAAGCCCTCTGCAGAACAGGGCTTAAAGGTTGCAACAACCAGTGAGGTGAAGTGATTTAAAGATGGGAGGTTATCTTACTCTGCTACCTTGAATCATTGCTGATGCAGAAGAGTCTAAAGGAAAAGCAAAGTATATTTGTATATTTTGAGATTCCTAAAGTTACAAAGATTTACAAAGGCAGATGTTTGAGAGGAAAGACCAGAATATATATGGCAGCATCAGATCCAGAGATCTCCCTCTCTCCTTCTGTCTCCACCTGAAAGACTCCAGGTATTCAAGTTATATAGGTAGATAGTTGATCCCAGAGCATAGTCAGCCTTTCAAGGGTACATTTTATGGAAAATTAGTATTAGGACCATGAGGTTCTTAAAGTCAACTTTTCTCATTTTTTGCCCCTTATTTTATGAAAATTATTGTGCCTGTGCTCACCTAAACCCTAAGCAGATTCTTAGCCCATTTTGAAGATGAGTAGAATTTCTCCCCTGCACAGTCAATAGCCTAGTCCTACGAGAAAGCTTTCATGCAACATGCTACCAGATTTTTACTGAGCTCCAACATGATGGTAACCAGAAAATGTCAGGTGATTATGGGCTTGGAGATAATAATTCAAGGCCTTGTCTTTGAGAGGTAGAATGACAGACCTTTGAGCATAACTGCTGTTTTCAGTTTTTATAAAGATTATGCTTCCTGGGGAAGTGCACAGACTGCAAACTAAAAAAAAAAAACCAACCCAAAACAAACAAAACAAACCCAACCAAACTGAGTTTTAGTTTATTTAATTAAAATATTAGAAAAAAATATTTAGAAGTTGTATTTATTTGAAGGATTTTAATTAAAAAAAAAAAAAGAGTACTCTCTTCTTGGATTCTAATTCTTGTGTGCTTAATAAAGATCTCATATACTAACCTAGAAATCCTTAAGCAACTTGCACATTTTAATAACCCAGAAGCAGGTTCCTATGGAGTGTTGTGAAGTGCCACATTATTGTATCAGATTATCCTGGCATTTATTATGTACACTAGTCCTCCAAAATTTTTCAGGCTTTAAGCTTTAGCAGATCTACAGACTGGACTCATAAAAGACCTTCATCCATATAAATATAAAAAGAGAACGTATGACTAATTAGAAAAGATCACCTTTTGAAATACTTCCTTAGCTATCCAGCTATGCTAATTTTTGTCATCCTTTTGCCTGTAGCTTAAGAGTATTGTTATTATTACCATTCCCCAGGGAGTTTTCTAAAATAGACTGATTTTGTCTTTCAGACAAAAAAGGGACACCTGATAAAATAAAAAAAAAACCCTAAACTCTTCTTTTTACCAAGTGATTTTCATTATAGTTTCAGTACTCCTCTTAATCTTTTCTGCATGACCGTGAAAGAGAGAAGTACTGACAAGCTTTACAAAGCCTTACAGCTCAATGTACCTTCAGAAAAGAACTCCATAACCCATGCTCAAAGTTACCCACGCATCCCAGTGAGATGAATGTGATCTGTAAGTAAAACCTCAATGTTGAGAAGCATTGTTGTAACTACAGCTCTGTTTTTGTTCTGCCAGTATTACCAGTTAATACCCTCCCCACAAAAAAAAAAAAAAAAAGGAAAAGAAAGAAACACTATTAGCAATACCCTTGTATCTATTTAAGCTGTCAATGTGAACAGGCACCACTCTTTGGACACCAGACACCCTAATCGGCTACTTGCCTGTTTTCAAATGAAGCTGTCTGCATGTGTCTGAAAAGTTATGTTCTTGAGACTACCAGCTTCAATGTGAACACGTGATTCCTACTGATTTTTTTTTAACTGGTATTGAGTTTGTTTTTCAAGATACAGTATAGAATTACTGTATGATATTTGGCAGTGATTTATAGATGTTCAGCTATATATTTCCCATTTCCTCAAACTAAAATGTGGGAAGAAAACCTTTATTTCTATTTTGTAATGTGTGTGCCTATCTCAAGACCAGGGTAATTTAGCTTTTCAGCAACATTATGAACAACATTTTTAATAGGCTTTCCATAAGCTTCTCATATATCACCAAGGAAATTCAAGAGGACATCCTAAAGAATCAGAAAACACAAACAGAAAGAATGTTCAAGAAAAAAAGAAACAGAACAATGTTCAAGTCCTCAGGAAGGCAGAGGATGCTTTTTAATGGAATGAATTTTTAAATATTTTACAATAAAAATATTATACAAGACTATTTCCATGGTTATTTTACTTACCCTGTTCCTAAGTTACCTTTCCATTTTATTGTAAAGTTGCTATTGCCAGAAATCAATGGAATACTATTACTGTGTACTTGTTAAGTGCAGAGAATTTGTTACCTTTAATGTTCGGAGGGACATACTAAGAGCTTCTGAAGCAAAGAATAAATAATATTT
>JANIJG010020914.1:0-40083 GCA_024611175.1 Megaceryle torquata
GCAGAGGGGGGGAGGGGGAGAGGGGGGAGGGGAGAGGAGGGAGGGAGGGAAGGGAGGAAGGGAGGAAGGAAGGAAGGAAGGAAGGAAGGAAGGAAGGAAGGAAGGAAGGAGGTTCCATTCTGTTCACCTGTGATAAAAAACTTCTTTGATCATCTCAGAGCCTAAAACAAGCGAGACATTTTTATTTATCTATCTTGCAGTGTTTATCTTCTAGATAAGTCTTCCTTGCAGCCAAGTTTAAAAGTTTTATTATTGTTGTTTGAGCCCTTTTAAGTTGTTGCGTTTTGTTGTTCTTTTCTTAGGTTTTGAATAGAGCTTTGTATTGTGCCCTGTCTCTACCTCTGCTTATTTATCTTGTGCAGCTTCAGAGGAATACAGTGCACTGGAGCCTGCGTTGCTTTGTTCTGTCCTGCATTTTAGCTTTTTGCTTTCTGCTGCTCGCTTCAGTAACACTAGATTTGCTAATGTTTGCCTCTAATTCCAATAGTAATCAAGCAACTGAAGGATTTTCATCTGCAGGAAATGAGTATTTTCTTGTCCACCCGTATTTGCTTCAGTGTTTAAATAACCATAACTGCAGCATTTAAGTAATTTAGAAATAAAAGCTTGTGTATTTACTTTATGGATTAAGCCAAGTGAATGATCACCTCGGTGTCCAAGCCAAGACTTTACACTAATGTTTTCCAGTTCTCTTATGGAGGGTAAAGGTTAATAAACACTTCCCTCCTGTTTCTCTTCTCCATCTCCTACCAACAGATTTTTTTTCAGATCTGAGCTATGCATTACTAAAGGCCAGATGCCAAGAGCTAAAAGATTACGCCGACTCGCTGTGCTGCTGTTTTGGCAGATTTTACAACTACAAAGCCTAATTCTACAACCTTGATGTGCGTAACTTATGTAAGACCCTGGGAGCGTTGGGTCTCAAGAACTGCAGCAAATGCCAAATTTTTGTACACCTACCGATTCACAGCACCTGGAGCAACTTTGGCTTGGAATTTCATACCCATCGGTTTACACCTGGACATAGGTATTCTAAGTGATGTTTTATTTAATAGTAATAGAAGAGTAACCGAATAGTATTGTTGCTCCAAACTGCCAGTGGAACTAGTCCAGAACTGAAACCCATGAAAATAAGACTGTTGGGATAAAGAGCAGAAGCTGGTCTGGTGATTGCCATTATCGATAGTGTTATACTGAATTGGATCATTTCATTTTAAGCCTGTGCTTTGTCTTGGGGGTCTAATTGATCAGTTCAGACTTTTTGAAGTGATGCCTAAAAAGCATATATCCTGCTCCTGACCACAAGCCAGAGACCCTAATGCTGACACCGATCTCTAGAACACAGCTCATGCATCCATGCAACAGTGAAGTTTTATTGTTTGCATGTGTATTTCACATGGTAAAGCTTAAAAATATAATCCATGATCCTATTTATTTTTTACACAGTGTCAGACAAGAGGAATAGATGTGCTCCTTGAACATTATAAAAACCAGGAGACTTTGGGTAGATCCTAAAACTAAGCGGTGACTTTCTGTAATCTCAAGAAACTGCATTTTGCATGCCTAAGAATTAAAGAGATTAAGGAAATTATTTAGCACTCTCTGGACTTCACTTTTTGGTACAATCTATTTAGAGGAATATTTTATGACATGGGTGTATTTTGCAAAATATTCAATAGCTGATGGAGAAGAAGGTGGTGTTTAAGGGACATGGATTAGTAGCGGACCTGGCAGTGCTGGGTTAATGGTGGGACTTGGTGATCTTAAAGGTCTTTTCCAACCTAAACTATTCAATGATTCCATGAGTCTATGAGAGCTCAGCTTCGTTGTTCCAAGCCTCTGAGAAGGCCACAAGAACTCCCAAACTTTTTTCGGTCGCAAACCGACCTCATCGCCCTGAAAGCACAACCCTGGAGCTGCAGAGCCCGTCCTCAAAAGCAGAAATAACAGCAGGCAGACGAAAGTTTGGAACGTCACCTTCAGGCGA
This sequence comes from Megaceryle torquata, assembly GCA_024611175.1. NCBI lineage: Eukaryota > Metazoa > Chordata > Aves > Coraciiformes > Cerylidae > Megaceryle > Megaceryle torquata. The sequence continues at coordinate 1,988 of JANIJG010020914.1, forward strand.
AGAAGGGAGTTCAAGCACCACCTCCGCTGCCCTCTGACCAGAGCGGGACGCCGACGGGCAGAGCGCCTCGGCCCGGGCGCAGCGCTGGCGGAGCGGGTGGCAGAGCCGGCGGCGCTGGGACGGGCAGGGGGAGGCAACGGCAGCGCTACTCCCGCTTGTTCGGCCGGCCCAGCCCCGGTGCCTCGGAGCCGCGGTAAGGGAGGAAGCTGGGGAGAAAGCGTCGCGGGGGAGCGGCCCGGCCGGTTGAGGCCCCTCCGGCAGCCGCCGTGCCTCCGGCGCCCGGGCTGGGGCCCCGGGCAGGCAACCGGGGTCGGCGGGAAGCCCGCAGCCTGCCGCCGGTCCGCGGGGCGAGTGCCGGCCCCGGCGCTTCGCGGGGGTGCCCGCACCGTGTGCGACGCGAAGCGAAGCGGAGAGCCTAACGTGGGGCGGCCCACGCAGAGCTGAGCGCTCGGGGAGGGCACGGGTGTTTGCTGGGTGTTTGCTCTGTGCCCACGTGTTGCCTCCCGGGCCGCAGCAGAGCTGCGGGGCTGGGGAGTGTCTGTCGGGTTTGGCAGCAGCTCCAGTTTAACCCCGGAATTGTCCCGTCGGGGACTGAAATCTGGCCTCCTCTCCACGTCAAACACACGATAAACATTTATCCAGAACCATGCATATATATTTGAAGTAGCAAATTAAAGGGTTTGTGTTTGGTTTTTTTATTCTTTCACCCCCTGAGAACACCTACTCGAGTTCCAGCGAGAGCTGAAGACAAGAGGACACAATAGGTGACAGCCCTGTCAAAGGGGAATCTGAGCTATTTGAGGTTCTGCCTTTTAAAATAATTTAATGAGAGAAATTGGATTTCATTGCAGTGATGAGTTCTAAGGACTTAATTCATAAAATGTTTAAGTAGCTACTGCTGCATCTGGTGCAGCAGATTAAATTGTCTGAGCCCCCAGGCAGGGTGCAGTTGCCCTGAAGGATGGCTCCCTGAATCTCAAGAGCCAACTTCACAACTACACTTTTTCACCCCATATTGTTGGTTTAGAGCAACACACCTCTCAGCAGTGCTGTAGAAGCCCCTTTGCTCACCAAGAATTGTGTATTTTTCTTAATAACAAGAAAAAAGTAAGAAATTTGCCACATAGGCTTACAAAGTGTACAGGAGATCTTCAGAAACATAAGAAATGCCACCATACCTGTATGGTGTAGCCTCCCTTAAGATCCTTCCCTCCAAACCAAAAAGTCCCAGGCATGGTTCTTTTTGCCTCTTCAACAGTGGTAGCTCTATTCACTTGGCCATTTGAACTGTCCATGCTGACCTGAGACCAGTACTCTTCACAGTAGTCAATACACAGGCCCATCCAGGTTTTCTTTAGTGCTAAAACAATACCCTGTGTCCTGGGCTCAGTACTTCTCGTCTTGATGCCCAGCTTTTTGTTGGCTTTTGTCTGCCACAAAAAAAAAACCCCAAAAACTAGATGAGGTGCAATCAAACTTTTGAAGATGGTAAACTGTATAGTTATGAATGTTTATTTCAATTATTATAAGAACTTATAAATACTTAGGGTGATAGCTGTGGTTGTAATTAGGTACCTAATTTCATTGTACTTGTTTCAGAATCTCGCTTCTTTTTCTTTGGATAGATACCCATCCCCATACAGGAGAGATACTCTTAAAGACCCAGTAAAACATGCTGGACAATAGGCAGGGCATATACAAGTGTGTGTTATTTCCTTTAATTTTTTTTTGTTTGTATAGGATGAAGCAAGTAAAAGTCAAAAATGATCATTTAATTAAAATATAAAGATAGCAAGCAATGTGGATTCTTGAGCCTTGGAGCCATTTACTTAAACTGCCTCATTGCTATGCAAAATCCTCAGTGGTGGTTGGCAAATTCATATATTAGTGTAAGAAATGCACATAATGCTTTGCTTTTTTTTTTTTTATGGCTTAAAAATTTAATTGCAAATAGCCTTCTCACTGTCAAGTATGCTAGACTTAAGGACACCTGGATGCTACTGAACTGGTGCAGGAGGGCATTTCATTTCAAAGGACAGCTTTATGTAGTCATTATTAACCTTAACTGTTGTTGCCTCTGGCGGTAACTAAGAGAGGAATTCTCAGCAGAAAATGAGAAGACCTGCCATGCACTTAACAAACTGAACAGTTCTATATATAGCAGAAGAATTCCTTCTTGCCTCCTGGTGGTGGTGAGGTAAACCTTGAGGCGTAAAAAGATAGCTGACTTAGTCATATTTTAAATTTTATTTTAATTCTTTACTAGAAGAGCTCTCCCATGTAACTGTAGAGCGAGTGAGATGTTCTCTCCTAAGTGCACAGTGTCAGGAGCTAGTTGCTGCTAACACGGTAGATAGCAAATAGTTGTCCCTTGTTTGAAACAGAAAAGAAAGCAGCAGGATTAGGGATGATAGTGTTTTAACTTTGGTCTTGCTGGATGTTCTGGAAACCCCTGCATTACCCTGTGGTACGTGAGTATTTTGCGCTGTGTGTTCTACAGGAGTACTTTCAGGGGTTTCATCAGTTTGCTACCTTTGAAAGCCAGCTTTATAAGAACAGATTTTAGTGATTGAAGATGCTTTCTTTACCACTTAAAGTAGCTACCATTTGTGTGCAAGCTGTATTTCTGTTAACAGATTTGCCTTAGGTTCTGCTAAATGTATTTTGCTAATTGCAAGAAAATTACAGAAGATGTTGATAGAAGAAAAATCACTCTGAATGGCTTCTCAAAGGGAACACTTGAAGTTTTAATAAGAGTTTGTTTTGACAGGCAAGTTGGTGCTTTGACTGAATCAGCAGTTTGTTTGCTTAAGAATAGCCACCCTAGGTTGCAGTTCTGCATCTACCTTCTTTTCCTAGAAATCATTATATCGTTCTTTGTGGATGACTGACTCATCCATGCAAAGAGAAGGATGGCTGTTGGTAACACGGAACAGTTTATAACACCATCGAAGAAGGAAAAGCGTATTCATTAGTGTGATAAGGGCACAAAGAATAGGAAGGGAATTGAGAGTTAGATGTTGAGTGAACACTAGAAATTATGACATAAGTAATTCTAAAGATCATACTGCAGTGAATATAAGAAGATGACAGGAGCTGGTTGGATTCTCTTGACCTTGTTGAAACGCTACAGAAAGGTGCGACGCACGCCGAGATCCTGCCTCGCCCAGCGAACGCAGAACGGGTGGAGTTTGCCAAGCTGGTCTTTTTTCTTTTCTGGTCTTTCTCTGCATAGTTTTGAGTTAGTGTAGATACTACTTGCTTTGGGCCATTTTCACAGATACGTGTGAAAAAGCCTGGATGATTTTTTTATAAGGTCTTCTATGTGATGAGCTTGCAGGTGGTTAGGTTTGGGGGTTTCTTTAAAGCTAATTTAGAAACTGCAAGGAGACTTGAATTTTGTGACTGTAAGTTTGGTGTGGGGATTGGAAGAGGCAGCTTTGAACTTCCGACATGCTGAACTTGATAGAAAACCATCTGTCCTATCATATGCTTTGTTAATGGCCTTCGGATGAAAGTCAGAGGAACAAAGGGCCCCTGAGTCACCGGAATTTAACAACAGTATGATCCATCGTGCAGCCCTGAAAAAGTGATTGGAGAGGATTCGAAGAGTGTCATATTAGGCTGTGTGTAATATTTATGTGCACCTTGTAAAGTTCTTCTCGGCTGGGATGGTAACTTCCCGATGAGCAAATAAAGTATCACCCTAGATTATGTGGTTCTCATTTTTTCTCTCACCCAGGTATTTATGTTATGGTCATTATTCAAGTGGAAAGTGGGGGTACACAGGTACATTTTTGACACTGTTGTGGAGGACTGATTTCAGCGACAGCACGTGCTGGGAACTAATGGACCGGAGTAACTTTTGTTATGGCAGTGACTCCCATTAGTAACAGCATGAGAAATTCTGATATATAGTCATATTTTTAAGGGATATTTGTGTAGCGTGGTTTGATCTGATTTGGGTCAGCTACTAAAATGGACTTTTTATTTTCTGACTTTGAAAATGTGTCTTGCAACCAAAACATCCTTAATGTCACCCGGTGTAACTCAGCTGGGCTCAGTGCAGCTACAGGAATTTATACAAGGTAATGATATGGCCCAGTAAAAGAATGAATATGGACAGCTTTGAACTTGTCAAAATCTAAATTTCACCTAAATTACTCTAGATTCATCCTCACAGGAGGAGTTAACACTTCTATCCTGTGCTAGGATTCAGTTTATTTCTGCTCTTTGCAGAAGTTTTACCTCAAGGATGAGTCTGCCTCACAGCATGCACGTATCAGTGTCTTGTCCTCCAGTTTACTAATTTAACAGCTCATGAATCAGACTGCACTGCTCAGCACTCTGTTGTGCTTCTGATAATTAATCAGATATGGCTCTAATTACTGACTTTCAGCAGAACTTAACTGTGGTCATCTGTAACGTCATCTATTATTGACATTGTAGGAATATAGGCAACACAAAAAGAACTTGCAGGAATTTTCTAATGAAAATGATAATGATTTTTCCATCATTAAACCTTTTTTATGTAGCTTAAGCACAGCCTTTCAGTTGAAGGCACCTGCCCTTGCAAGTATAGCCCCATGATGTTCCATACTGATGACATCTTTCTGAACTGCCGACACGCACGTATAAGGTAACTGGCATTTATAAGCAGACACCTGCCAGGCCAAGGCTGTTGGTAGAGCACATGAACTCAGAAGTGTTCACTAGAAGGAGCCATACACAGTTATTGCATGAAACTGGAACATACTGTAACTTGTCTCCTTCAGACCTTATTCTTTAGGTCATCTATTTCATCATCAAAAACAATACCTGTAATGTCTCAAAGCAGCAACATTTCACAGTCTCTGGTCAGCGCTGTGCTTTCTTTTGCTTCCACTATTTAGGAATTTTGAAGACAGACAGCAAAGGTTACAAAAGATGTGTTTTCTTTCACTGGAAGAATAGCAAAAGGCGGTGTCTTTCATGGCAAGAGACAAGCTGAATTAACAGGGTATGTACTTGCAGAGCTTACTGACTTTTCTTCATGTGAAAAGCAAAACGCGATTGTTCCTTTTTAAAACCAGAATTGCGTTTTAAAAATTAAGTCAGTTATACTCTTAAAATAAACACACACATCTTACTGATAGTGCTTGATAATAGTGATGCTAACAGCCTAATTCCCAAGGTTTCTGTCAAATGCTTTTAAACTAGTTGAAAGTAGAAGGTGCAGCCTCACTGTAGAAATATCACAGGCAATTATTAAAAGTATTAATCACATCGGTCAAAAAATACTTACATAGCTCAATCTGGCATCTGTGTCTCTTACTTTAATAAATTTTTTTCATTAACCCACTGCAAGTATTTTTTTCAGTATTTTTGAAATACAGTTGGTGGGTTTTTTTCTAGGGGGATTTCAGGTGCTTTGAATTTGATTTGATCCCACGCAATGAAGATACATTTACAGAATTGCTGAATATGAACAAAAGAACACTTTGAATTTGATTTTTCTGAATAAAGAACCTGTAAAGTTTGCATACGGCTTTCACGTATGAGTTCGTGTCTATAGAGGGATAGTAAACCAGAGGAGAGAGAGTGCTGTGAAATATTTTTCCTACAGCTGCTACAGTTGTTGACAATAAACTCTCAGTGGCGCTACAGCCAGTGAGTCTTTCCTCTCCCAGTACATCTGTCTTACTGTGAGGGGTGATTTGAGAAATGAGTACAGTAAAATGAAAACATTATGAAAGAATTTATATATATATATTCAGTACTAGATGGTCAAGGTAAAGATAACGTGTATGCTTCAGGGAATTTTATCTACAAGAGGTTTGCAAATTGCCAACATGTCACAAGTGAAAATGCTGAAAGTTGTTGCTCAGTGCACTGGATGCTGTTCAGTGGTACACTCCTAGTCTGTAAATGAACTAAGAGTTGGCAGATATAAAACAGCAACCTAAAATTGATTTAACCATTATTGTTAAATTTTTCTAAGAAGTAAGAAAAGGGAAAAAAACCCCAACATGTAAGGACTGGGAATAGTGAGGAGGGGTATGCTCTGAGCTACAGTGATTTGGTTCACTGCAGGTGGAGAATAGGATTTGCCTAAACAGAGCTCAGAATCCATGCTGGATTCAGTCTGTCAGCTTGAGACTGACTTCTGAAATGAGGGGTACAGGTGTCTTCTGCAGGAAAACACACTGGATGGAGAAGGCTAGAGGCCAAGGCAGGGAAGAGAATCATGCAGGTATGAGATACAGGTGTGAGCATTGTAGAGGTTTCAAATCCTAGGAAGACAGCCCCATCTGCAAATCGAGTTCACACATATGTGTATGGGACACGACTGTTTTTATAGAGCCAGGAATCCTCTGGATCAGTTGTAAAAAGAGCTATGCAAAGAAGTAGCTCCAGGCACAGTGACTAATTAAAACAGATTTCTGCTGCATTTTTGTCAAGACGGCTGACATTGTAACTAAATTATCTAAGGGTTGTTTGTAAATGCACCTGCAAGGCTTCTGACAGCATTGCTCCCCACCTTACCGATAGCTTTTTACCATCCCTGATGTTTTCCTGTAAGGGATCGAGTTTCTACTCTCTGCTGCACCCTGTTGTTGATCCACCGCCACTTGCTCTCTCATCCAGTAAAGAAACTACAGAAAACTACTGATAACCTGCTTAGAAGCATTTGCCATCCATCTGGCTGGCCACTGTCTGCTGTCTGCCCCCCTCTAAGGAAGTCGGAGCTGTAGGTTTGGATGGGGTTTTGTCATATGTTGCAAAGATTCATTGTAAGAACTTTGTTTTGTTTTGTTTTAAATAGTATCTTGTAGCAAGCATACAGGTTCCAAAATTATTCATAGAGGGCTGACAAACAGAATAAAACCTTATATTTTGACAAAAGCAGGTTAAAAGTAAAAAAAACCCAAAAAGTAGAAGAATCTGTCGGGTTTTAATGATAGTGACAATATGAATTTTGAGAAATACTTTGTAGCCATCTCTGTTATGTGGGAAAGAGAATTTGTTGATGAATGAATATCAAAGAACATGTGTTTCTGAGGTGGCACTTCCTGTAAGCTGTGATGATACAGAGGACTGATCTTTACAGGAATTCCAGGGATAGACAGTTCTGAACACGCCGCTCCGCTTTAGTTAGAGGAACAATGGGCAGACTGCTCTTTGTCACTGCTCTTTGTCACGTTGGTCTTTTATTTTAATAATTTAATCTTTTTTTTTTTTTTTTTTCTTTTAGGGTGGGGTTTTACTGTTTTGATGTCAAAATGAAGAGCAGGATACCTCTCATTCTTCTAGCTTGTGGCTCCTTTAACCCCATCACAAACATGCACATGCGTTTATTTGAACTGGCTAGAGATCACCTGCACCAAACAGGTCAGTAAGGTGTTGTCAGGACCACACACATGGTTTTTCACCATGAAAAGGAAGACAGATTTAACACTCACCATAGATATGCTGTCACTTTACAGCTGGCATAATTTTCACATTGTCTATTGATCATTCAGTATAAGGCTTTCATGGCATATTCAATATAGTCTAGCATTCTCTTTTGGTTTAGTATCATAATGAGCATCGGTGCAGAAAAAAAATGGAAGTTTTATCAGCCATTTTAAGATCAGATTCGTGGAACAGCCTGAGCCTTGTGAGAGAGTATGCTTAACAAGGTCGAAACTGAGAAGAAACATTTATGTTCAGATTTCATGCTTTTATGATACATTGTGTTTTAATATGAAGTGTTACAGTTAACGGTTTTGACAGCAGGGTGAAACTGGAGAAAAAATGAATCATTAATTATTCATTATCCATCTTCACTAAGATGTACAAGTTATCTCCCCTAGCAAAATAATTTCCTCATAAAGAAGATCAGAAAAGCTAGATGTCAGCAGGCTAGAAAGTTTCATCAGCAAAGAAGGGTGGATAACATCAGGAACTTAAGCAAGCATCAGAAAAACTACTGTGAAGCACTGAACTCTTAAGTTTGATCGAGCAGAAAATAACAGTAAAAGGAATTTGACTGTCAAATTGTGGGGAGGAGGGGGGAGAATCTGGTAACCCACTGATACCGTTGTGCAGTAAAAGCAGCAACTACCTATTCTCCATACAGTGGGAGGATACTTGACTTTCATGAGGATGAATTAGACAACCAGCTCTGAGAGCTGCCTCTATCAGTCTCTACTGTAAGAGTAAAATGATTTTGCTGCTCCCACAGGACTAGAAGCAAAGGGTTAAAAAGGGATTTGAACTGGCTTTTTTTTTCACTGTAATTCTGTAACTGCTTCTGCTGCCCAGGTGTGCATGGAGTAGAAAGGCAATGTGAGATGAAAGTCATATGTTATAGTCCAGTAACATTTCTTTACCTTGAAAGAAAGATTGAACTGGGAAATGCATTATGATTCTGTCTGAATCACAATTCATTGTCTGGTCTGCTCCAGGGTCTGTGCCACGAGGCTCCACCCCTTACTCAGAGCAGTTCATTTAAACAAGTCTGCTGAAAATCATATTAAAAAATGAAATGTTGAAAGGCTGAAATGAAAGTTGTGTGTTCCACTGCACCTCTGTGACATCAGGGCTTAGTTCTAGCTAGGATGTTACTAGTATAAGTACTTCATGCAGTAAAGAAGGGGACTTTGTGTCTGGGTTGCCTCCAGTGTCATCACTGCGCTTTCCGACTGCTTGACACAGGATGTCTGCAAACCAAGAATCCTCAATTAGCTTGTGGAAGCTTTGCCATCCCAAGCAGAGGTAGCTTTATTTGAAGCAATTATAAATGTAGATATATGTGGTTATATGTGTGGGTACATACAAATCTGGTATATGGTCTTTCTTGCTCTGGTAAAGACCAGAGTTTCTCAAACAGAAGGGGTTGACAACATGCTCTAAAAATGACCAATTCTGGGTGCCTGGTTTATGGCAGAACCATTCCCACCCAGGAAATTAATTGGTCATTCTCACATGGTTTTAGTCTTGTTTCTGCTTCTGCCATTACCCAGGGAAGGAGAGGAGAAACCGGAGCTTATTTGCTGAGAAGCAGCACTAGTTGCAGACTGGGAGCTGACAGTGGGGCTGGAGGACACTGGTCGTACATGACTAAAGCGTGTTTGAAATGAGGTAGTGGTCTGCCATATTCACCCTGATTTCCTTCCCAGTGAGAATGGTGCCCTTCTGAGCATTCAGTACTGAAATCATTCACTGAATGCCTGAAAAAGTAACTTAGTGAAGAATTAAGTAGCATGAGCAATGATGTATCCTAGGCTGTGAGGGTGACTTGCTTCTGGTGCTACTTCAGTATTTCTTCTCTATCAGATATCAGGCAGAAGCGATGGGTTGTGCAATAAATAACTTGGCTGGAGTAGACTTCACAGGCAGGTTTTACTGTTATGAGTGACATGAGTATCCCTGATGTGCATCCTGACTGACAACTCCAGTAATTCTGTCTGCCAGCTTTTTGCATGTCACTTCAGTTTCAAATGCTGTCTAATCTTATTTTTCATACATACCTATTTGAAATGGGGAATTTTATTGAGTTTCTGATACTTTGAGCAGTATCTGCAGTTTCATTGCCTCACATCAAGTAGTTAATCTTTCTTTCTGTTAGTGTCAGTTGACAAATATTGTCCTGCTGCTTTTTAAATACGACAGATGTAGTGACGTGTGCCTGAATTACTCTAATGCTTCTGCCTTTTGTCTCTGCTCTTGGATGTGACTCTCTACACATCCTCACACATAGCTAGAATCTTCTCAGATACTAAAATTGTTTCAAATTATTTCTTGAAACTTGCACTGGCTGTGGGAAATGCCTTTCCAGTCTGTTAATGTCTAACCATGCCAGATGCTTTTCTTTGAATGTATTTCTCATTTGGCCACGAAGTCCAAAGAAATAGTACTAGAATCAACCTCTGTAAGATGGTGAAAAGCTTGTTTCCCAAGTATTTATCCCAAGTGGAGGATAATTACATCACCAAGTTTCCAGATAAGACCTAAAGGGTTAGAGGGCAGATGAGGAGGGTATGAAAGGCAGGGTGTTTCTGTCTGTGACAAGACAGATGCGACGGGGAGGTGAAGGAAAATTAGCTACTATTTTGTGAAAACTTGGGAAAAATGTGACATGGCCAGTGGGTTATGGCAGCTGCAGTGCTGGGCAGAAGAGCTGAGAAGTCCAAGGAGTAATCAGTCACTAACCAGACCGAGAATTTATGAGTTTATGTTGTTCAGTGGCTTCATGAGATAAAAATGGACTGATATTTTAAAGAAAGGGATAGAAACAGATCGTAACAGCAGTTAAGTCAGCATAAATGCACCGACTTCTATTTGCTTTTCTGCAACAGTTCTGATAAATGGAATTTTAAAACAATACAAAATAAACCCAGGTTGAGCCTACTGTTTGGTAGAGAGTATAGCAATACAGATAGATGGCTGGAATAGGATCAGATCCACGGTAGTCACTCACTCCATATACAACAAATAGTGACTGACATTAGTTAAAATTAACTGGACTTAAAAAAATAAAAGGAAAGAAATAATTGTGGGGTTTTTTAACTACAAGATGTACAGCAGTGCTTGCTTAAATAGAACAATACTTTGTTCATTGTATCGGGCTCTACCCTTGAAGGATGCATAAAGGGGGATGCATGTGTGGCTTAGGATTCAGCAAGAATACCACAGAGTGCACTTTGCAGGAAAAGCATAGATATTAAGACATCCCTAAAGAAAATACTTCTGTTACATAAAACTCAGTTTTCTGACTACTGTTACTGGTACGTGGTTTAGGTCCTAACCTTTTCCTGAATTTAAGGGATGCTTTTCTAAGTGGGAGAAATGTAGGCATCTTTCTGTTCCACAAGGTTTGTTGTCCTAACTCTAAAACCCAGAGGAATAAGGGGTGGGTGTCCCCTGCTTGCAGTGGTGTTTGAGTTATGCCCTTTATGTGACTTTGGAATCCTAGTCATCTGGGTTTTTAGCATCTCTGAAGAGAAGCATTGCTTCCCAGTCACGTTACATGGCAAAAGTCAGCTTGGACGAGAGGATTTCAGGATAGGGTGTCCTGTGAGTAGAGCTTTATCGTTCACATTGTCACTCAAGATGGTGGTTTTAGCTTTGCTTTCTGGAGGAAACAGTCATTTTCATAGCTGTCAAGAAAATGCCTTTTCTTCATTTTGTCCAAATCCAGTAGTAAACTCTGTAGAAATGAGTTGTATTTTGATGTCTTGATACAAAATGTTTGTTACAGATGAGATGTGTGGAGATCATTCAGCATTTATTTGAGGCCTGATCATTGTGCATGCTCAGTTACTCAGCTGGAGGGGGAAAGTTCCCGAAGTCACAATGTATCTGAGTGGCTGCCTGACTACTGAGGTAAATCTGCCTCCTCAGGCCCTGTACTTCACTCAGCCAGATGGATATGATTTATCTTTGTCTAGGTGCTCTTATGGCATCTGTCACTCCGATTTTTGCACACCTCATCTAATTCAGTGAATGCATCTTTCGAGCGCTCTGAAATGGTGAAGGTAAAGCCATCCATCCTACGGAGAACTATCCTAAAAGACTCCGATGACCTTCAATGCCATCACTGCTGAATTGTTTACCTCTTTGATTTTCTTTCTGTTGAATTCCCCTCCCAGAAGGGTGACTGAACATGAAGTTTAAAAAGTCTTGCCTATTTTCTTTTCCTTTTTCATGCTTGGCAATCTCTGCATTCGTGTTTGGGAAGGTAAGCACAGGAAGCATCGTTTTGATGTTTAGTCTGTAAATCATTTTGAACAACTCAGATATTTGGGATTACTTGTTTCTAGTCATTATCTGGTGATTCTGGTTTCATTTATATTCTCTTTTTCATGGCATCTGAACAAAGATGTTAGATACTCCTCCCTTCAGCCCAGCTAATTATAGCTTATAAATAAAATTTACTTTTTTTTTTTTTAATAAATGGAGCAATGACAAATCCTTTTATTTGTTTTCCTAGCATTAGTAGGCTGAGAATTCTCAAGGATAACAGTTGATTTCTTGTGGGTTCAAGGGAAACCATTATTATTACTTCAATACAGAAGTTATTTAGAGCCATTAATAAAATATTCTCCTATAGTTTGAGTGGTAGAGCTTGTATTTTTAGGTGGAAGATTCTGTGTGCATCATGTTTACACAGAGCTGGGTTACTCAGTTGTGCATATTCTCAAACAGTTACTGTATTTGAATTTTAGTACCTAAGTATTAGCAACCTTGATTTTTCTCTTCCATTTTGTTTAATTTCTGCTTTGAAACGAGCTGATATGGCATTGGAAGCTCTTATCTCCTCCAATTTGTGCAGTCCTAGGCCAGACTAGAGACTGAAATCTTTACAGCTCACAAGGATATGGAAGAGTTGCAATCATTCCTGGCTAGCATGATCTCATACAGTTGTCATTTTTACATTTAATATATTAATTTTAAATAGAAGAGAACAATTCATATCTGTAGAAACTGAAACAAAAGGAAATGAAAGGTGTAAAATAAAAATTATTGTGTAAGAAAAACCTTTTAATAAGAGTGGCATTAATGAATTCAAACTGTAATTTCTTTCTCTTTAAATGAGTTTATTATAGCATTGTGTATTAGCAAAGTATCAGAGAGGAATTATTGTTCATACACCAGGTGAAAATATTTCCAGTTTCAGATCAAGAGTTGGACCTCATTATATACACATCTTTGCATGTTTCTGGAAAATTTTATCTTGCTCTATTGATCATTTTGCCTATAATGAGAATGTTTTAGAACAGAGGATAGTTTGGACTGATGTTTTAATGGGACACAGGCCTGTAAATCTCAGGGAATCTTAATGCTGGTTTTTAAGTCCAACTCATTTATTTTGAAAATTTTAGCCTATTAACATCAAAATAAATGTGTTGTTCCTAAATTTAATTTTAGAATATTATATTGTCACGTGCCAGTATCAGAAATTTTGAGTCCAGAGCTATAATTTTCATTACAAAGCAATAGAGGGAACTTGCTGCATTTTTACGTTTCTTTGTTGGAACAATTGAATTAGAAAAGAAGGAAGAAAGATTCCCCCCCCCCCCCCTTCAGTATCTTATTATTTTAGTTATTTAAAAGGCATGTATTACATTGTAATTCATTTTGTTTCATTTCGGTTTATTTGAAACACCCTTTCTTGCCTCTGTTCCTTGAGGGCTGCAGCTCGTATCAGTGCTTTATTTCCCTGTTGCTTTATTAAAAGGAGAGCTACATTTTTGTTTCCTGATTTGAGGCCAGAACTGCAAAGCTTAACAAAAAGAGCTTGTGGTGTTAATGATTACATTATGTTACAGGAGTAGGAATACTTTCAAATTTAATTAACATGATCAGCCAGATAGAAACGGTCCTTAATGGCTGCTGTGCTGATGTCTGGAGCACGGTGCAGTAAGTCTCATTTTAGATTCCATTAGCCCCATCTTTGCTCTTGAACCTTCTGATTTGTCTGAATCTCATTAATCAGTGCTGTAGTAATATGTTATAATTCTTGCTTTAACACGACGAAGAGACACAATGATTGTGATAAATAGCAAGCATCAGAAGCTTTAGAACAATGCAGTGGTCAGTTAAGTCATCCATTGCTCTGGCTATATAAAAGCTGTACTCATTGGAATGTAACAATTATATCTAGCAATTGTGATAGTTTGCATCATAAATTATAAACATCTGCACTTGCTTAAGAATTGTACGTTGTCCAGCTTTCCTTTTTAAATAATCTAATAGGATAAACATACTGATAGTAATCGTGAGCAGTTCACAGAGGAACAAAAGGCAGCTTTTTAATTTCTTTATTAAAAATAATACCCAGATCGGGTTGTTCATGGCCTCTTATAACTTTGAAGTTAGCTTATTTTGAAGAGGTTGGACTAGATGAGCTCCCAAGGTCCCACCCACCCTGCATTTTCAAGATTCTGAGCAGATGACTTAGTGTTCTTTTTTTTTTTCCTAAAGGAAGGTATCAGGTGGTTGAAGGCATAATGTCTCCTGTTAATGATGACTATGGAAAGAAAGGCTTGGTTTCAGCAAGGCACCGGATAGCAATGGCTAAACTAGCACTGGAGACATCTGACTGGATTCGAGTCGATCCATGGGAGAGTGAGCAGGAGACATGGACAGAGACAGTAAAGGTATTAAGGTAATCACTTTTTTTTTTTTTTTTGCTTTTCTTTATAAAGTTGCCAATTGCCAAAAATCTGTCAGGCTACCAGATCAATATGCAGAGCCATTACTCAAGGTGTGGCCTCGCCAGTACAGGGGGACAATCGCTGCCCTACTCCTGCTGGCCACACTGTTTCTGACGTGAGCCAGGATGCTGTTGGCCTTCCTTGTCTGGAGTCTTTCCTTCCCTGTTGCCAAGCAGAGAGGCTTTCCCCAGACCTGTGCAATACACCACAGTACTGGACTTGTGCCATTTAAGTATTAGATGCATATAGCCTCTGCCAGGAAGGGGTCTTGCAAAATTGTGGTCTCTGAAAGAGTTCTGCAGCAAAGTTCTTGGCTCTCATCTTATATCTCTTGTTTTTAGGTCTCTAAGCAGGTAATACGAAGATCTTAATCGGAATGTAAGACAGTTTACAAACAAAGCTATTCTTCAGGAGCATTCCAGATTAGCTCTGTTGGTATTATTATGCCTGCAGGTTTATCTATTCACACATCCTCATTAAATAAGTTAATAAGTTTTCTTATTAACTCTAATAGCAAGCTAAAGCCAAGCTCATAACTGCTGATTTTCTGTTCAAAATCACGGAGTCTGCTCTGGGGTTTTTTTTTGTGCTGGAAGGAAAAATAAAACAGTATGTCCAAAATCTGCTAACTTGATGTAAGGACCTTGAAATGTGCCTTTTTCCCATATACTGGGTCTTGGTAATAAATGCATTATGGGGCAAGGCATGCAAACCCAAACTTCTTGTGGTAGCTACATTGTGGAAATGTAGGTGCTTCAGAAGTCAGTGGAAGCTGTTAAAGACTTCATGGATGTCTTTCAAGGAAGCAAGTGTGCTTTAAGAACGATCAATGACTCTTCATTTCTATGCACATTTTCTAGGTTACTTTCTAACTGGGAATAGGGTTTTTTTGTATAGCTTAAGGCTCTAAACTGGGCCTTCCAACAGCTGCCCAGAAAGCTCTTCTGGTTCTATGTGAAAGCAGTTAAAGAAATCAGACCCGTTACTGCACAAAAGCATACATAAGAATTCCCTACGTACTTGCAAAAAGAAGTAGTACAGCCTTTTCATTTTGCTATTATTTGTTTCCTTGAGTGAATATAGACATCCAGTTGCTTCTTTTGCCCCTTCCCTCCAGCCAGGAGAATAGTATCAGAGTGGGAGGAAGACTAGGCAATGCTACCCTGTCTTTACAGAAAACTTCTCTGTAGAAGAGGTACAATAAATAAAACCTGCATGTGTAAATTTCTGCTCTGGGAAAGTAGTATGAGTGTGTTGGGAACAGCCCAACTTCCTGGCACTCTAGAAAGTCAACCTTTAGTTTTATTAATAAATTCACAAAATGTTCAAATGTGTTAATGAGAGGAGTGAGCTTAAAGCAGTTTTTCCCAACTGATGACCTATATTAATGCACTGAACCAGTGCCATAACCTAATGCTGCACCCTGTTCCTTGAATGGAATGTCTGAATGCTATTCCTCGAAGCGGCGTCCCAATGAAATAGCACATGTAGATATTTGGGCTTTATATTGTATTTTAACTGTCACGTGTGAATATTAAAAGAGGCTTTAGGGCTAGATGCTCACCAAGTATAACTAGGCAGTGGTTTATTATGGAGTTGTGCTCCTTCAAAAATGTTGAAGGTTAAGATATAAATTCTTCCCTGATCAAAGAATCAAGAACCAATTGCTGCCTTCACTACAGGCTCCCTCAGATAGGAAACTTTAGTGCCAATAGAAGGAGATTTTATTATGGCAAGGCAGAGGCAAAAAAAATATTATTGCACCTAAATGTCTCTTCTTACCAGTATTTTGAATGGTATGCTTAACTGCAGTAGAACGTGGTGTCCTGAGTCACATGAATGGCCTTTTCCTACAGCACTTGTTTTACCTGAGTGCAATGAAATTGCCATATTTCATCAAAATCTTGGACTTTGCAGAGGTGCCCAAATAGTTATGACATAAAATAATTTTAAGCAGCAAAGCTCATACCCCACTTGTGGCAGTGCTATTAGTGGCCTGTTACATTGAGTATGGAGATTCTGGAGACTATCTCAAGGCTTTTTTTAGAGAGGAGGAGGAATCACAACAGTGATATTTCCCACTTAGCTGCTGTTCCTGAATATTCTTCTAGACAAGAAAGCAGCATTGTCAGTAACCAAAGAAGTACATTTATTCCTCTTGTAATGTAGAATTGATTGTGGTTCAGGTATACTACGAATTAATGGAGAATGGGCAAAGATCTATCCTACCCAACTTCTGTTTAACTGTGCTTGTGAGTTATATATATAGTTATTCAAAGCTTCAGACACAGTTCAGAAAATGCTCAATAAACCAACAGATTGGCTTGTCCTTTCTGGTGCATCTTTAAAATAAAGTAACCACCCCTGCCTCAGCACTTGAAACACCAGCTGAACAGACTGTTTGGCAGTTAAGATTTTGCAGTGCTTGTAATGTTAGACCTGCAGTGAGCTCTTTGCCAAGAGCTCTTATTTTTGAATCATTGGCCAAGAATGTCAGTCCATGATAGGAAGCCAGTGTACTTGGCTATACATAGCATCAGGCTGTTTACTACAAGGCAGGATTAAAAATAGAAATGGAGGAATGTACAGGCCAAGCTACTGCTACCTACTCTCTACTGCCATATGTCCCTCACCTCTATGTAGCTTCTTTAGCCAACGACTGAGCAACAGAAGTTCCTGGAGGTAGTTTTGCTGCCTGTCTACTAGCATGTTCTTGACACTTGAGCAACTTATTCCTGTGGCTGAAAGTATTCGCATGATTTGAAGAGTGTACCTGGAAATCACTCCACTATAAATGAATTCCTTAGGCCAGACATTCAGAGGGTTATCTGTGGCTTTGCCCATGTACTGAATTCAGACTGTACCTTGTAACTTGTAATCTTTGTTTTGAAACAGTTCTATAAGACTAGGAGAGGGTCTCTTTGGCTGCATATATACTAGAGAGAGGTGGGACACTGGCTTCAGTCTGTGTCTACCTGTCCTCTTTAACCATCAGTTTGTTTCCCAAAATGATTTTGGCTCATGCCAATATGAACAATGCCTCAGCAAGGCTGAGGATGGTGCAAGACAGGGACTATTCTAAACAGGCAAGGCCATGCTGATTTGGAAGGAAAGGAGTTGTAGTCAGGTGGGGGCCGAGCTCTTCTCCCAGGCAACTGGTGACAGGACAAGAGGGCACGGCCTGAAGCTGCGCCAGGGGAGGGTTAGGTTGGATAGGAAAAACTCACTAAAGGATCTTTGCCCCCCTTCATGGATCTGAACTTGGTAGAATTAGAAACAGAGCAGATGTCGAAAGTCGTATGAGAATTGTATATTTTTAGTTTCTCAGGATTGTGATTCTTTTCAATGAAATGAAAGGGAAAACCGCAAGGTAAAAACCCAGGGAACGTGTTTGTGTGGATGAGAGAGGGGATGAGAGAGAACAAGAATGTCTCCTCATAAAATCTGAACATGTTCTAGAAACACCATCATGAAGGGTTGTATTTAATCAAGAAATTAAATGCAGTGATCAAAGTGTGATTTAATCCTTTTTCATGAAAAAAGCTGCAATATTTTAAATGTAATGTTTCTCCCAAAATTGCCATAGTGGTAGAATTTCAAACGGGAGTTGGAAACCAGAATGCCCTTAGGGAGATCACTTGTGAATTCTGCAAAACCTTAACTACATTGATACTAATCTCATGGCAGAATGAATATGCTAAATATTCATATCATATCTTAACATATATATATAATATCTTAACAAATTGTATTCACATCCAAAGTGCATAAAAGCAGACTGTGTTACCGAATCTGAAAGTGCCAGGTAATCACTCTGTGCATCTCTGAGAGGATTACCTCACACAGAAGCCTTTATTTTAAATGCAGGCACCATTACAATGAATCGCTCCGGTTGCTCCAGTCCAAGATGGAATTTGTGAAAAACAAACGGCCCATGAAAAGATCTACAGAAGATTCCCCTTCTTACCAGTACTCAGGTTGGTTCATAACTGTATCTCCATAACTGAAACAAGACAGTTTTACCAGACTAGAATAACTGATGAAAAAGCAGAACGTGGTAGCTGGTAAGTTTTGAGGGTTGCAGCTGCCTGCCAAAACCAAGCCGTGCCAAGTGCCAGCCTGACTGCTCGTGCAGTTATTGTGCAGTAACTCCCACACAGACGGGAGACTTATTTTGGAGTTGTATTAAATCTCGGGTTTCTAAGCATCTCTTTAGCTCTTTAGACATACCATGGCCTGAAGTAAAGGCTGTTGTACTTGAAAAATGGAACATCACAGCAGCTATTTGTGTTTGATACCATTATCGATAGCGGGAGCTGCAGATCATCATCTAGCAAAGTGCCCTTGAAAGGCCAAAGACACATTTTTTCTTATTGGTGCAGAAGATGTGGGAATAAGCAGAGATGTACTTCTAAATTCGACAGCCTTTTTGTAAAGCAAAACAAATTGTACTGATGATCCGAACAGTTTTGATCAATATTCAGGATACAGAACATCTGGCTTCAGATCTCCGTGCTAGAATGAAAATGCCATGGCCACATGACACAAAATATTATCTGTATAATATTCTGCTGGTTCAAATTTCTCTAAAACCAAAATAAAGCGTGATAGGTCAACTAAAGCAAGCTTGTTGCACCAGTTAGGGCAGTTAGATCAGATACAGTCCGTCGTGTTGTAGCTGACACGGGTACACAAACCCAGGCGAAATTCTGGGTTGTTCTCTGGCTAACACCACAGAATGCAAACCCCGTGTGCCAGAGCACAGCGGGGCAGCCACTTGCTAAGGGCTGGGGAGCTCTGTGCAGTAACACAGCAGCAGGCAAGGGCCTCGCTAGCTGGGGCTGGTCCCGCAGTACCTGAGCTAAGCAAGCGGGGCAGGCTGGGGTGTAGTAGCCAGGTTCAGCCAGGTTTGCTCTTGGTGCTGCAGTAATTCTCTTCTTTACTTGCTTCTTCTTTTTGGCTTGCTTGAGTGGAGGAATAAAGTTCTCCTTTAACATTACGCAGATAATATTTGATATGACGTGAGTGATGATGAAGTAGGTGATAAAGTAAATGGGAGCAGACACATGAAATCCAAGCTGGATTTTCCTTGCAACCTTTGAAAAAAAAAACCAAAACTGGAGTAAATTTTTTTTTTAGTTAAAAAAAAAAAAAAAAAAAAAAAAAAAAAAAGGAGTTAAACTTCCTAGCTTCCTAGAAAACCAAGCAAATATAGAAATCTCTCCTTTCCTTTTGTCTTTCCAGTTCTACCAGAATTAAAGCTGCTCTGTGGGGCTGATCTTCTACAGACATTTAAGACACCCAATCTCTGGAAGGAAGAACACATCAAAGAAATAGTGGAAAAGTTTGGTTTGGTCTGTATTAGCCGTGCTGGCTCTGATCCTGCTCAGTATGTCAACGAATCAGACATTTTAACTGAATTTCAGCACAATATCTTTCTAGTGCAAGAATGGATTCAGAATGAAATCAGTGCCACACAGATACGCTATGCTTTATGCAGAGGATTAAGTGTAAAATATCTCATACCAGATTCTGTTATATCCTACATTGCACAGCATAATATCTACACAGAAGAGAGTGAGCGGAAGAATGAAGGTGACTTGCTTCAGCCTCTGAAGTTGCATAACACAACAGTTAACCCTCTCAATGACTGATGTCTGGCTGAAGCGAACAGTAAAGTTCTTGAGAAAGTTGTTCTTGTCAGTGAGGTGAAAGTACCTCAAGCCAAGATTTCTTAAATACACGTGGTGTTTTAAATTCATGGGTTTGTGTGTGGTAGTGCTTAAGCAAATGGAGATTCTCAGCTATATACGTTAAGATATATATAGAACAGCTTCCTTGTGAAAATAAAAGAAGTAAGATCTGAATAATAAATATTGATCCCCAGTAATGCTGAAGGGTGAAACGTAGTACCTTCCATAACTGTGATTCTGTAATCCCACAGTTTTCACTTGAAGATGCCTTACTGTTCTGAAGTGACAAAACAAAATGAACCATAACTTTTCTTTATATATATATTTAAATATATGTTACTGCTAAACTTTGACTTTTTATTACACTGAACAACTTTTTGTGTTTTGGCAGTTTGGACAAGAGACGAAAATAAATCTTTCTTTCATGCAAGCATTTAAAAATGCATGAACCATTCATGTCACTTTTAAGCCTCCAGAGTCACAGATGACAGACAGTCCATTTGAAAAGACTCAGTGGAAAATAAATGAAAGTAGCAAAGAGGCTGTCTCACTATTTGAGCCCTAACACTAGCTGGAAAAATCCATTCTCTTACGTGTTGGTCACCTATTCTGATGATGCAATCTCATTTTTAACAGAAGACACTTTCAAAGAATATGGAATCTCTGTAAAGTGCTACTTCTGTGTTTCAGTGTCGCTTAAATTAACTGAAAGCATGCACTCAGTAGTGATGTAGCATTTACCAATACACAGACTTAACCACTGCTTCTCCATACAAGTTTCCACCTAATGTTCCTCAGTTGGCCAAACTGCTTCCACTGGTAGTTCTCTAGAATTATGGAGCTTGTGGAACCAGTAATGCCAGACACAAATTGCTTTCACTGAAAGAGTCTCGATGATAGTTTTCTGGAAAGGAGGTGGCATAAAGTAACTGGAACATAATCAAGGAAGAAGGATTTACCTCAAAACACATACAAGGTAAACACTCATATAGCTTTGGGGAATGTCCTAAACTAAAGCCATTTACGAAGTTTTTCTCTGAATGGCATGAAAAATGAAAAGTAATATGGTTAAAAGGGATCTCCAGATAATTAGTTACCTTACTGAAGTTATATGGAAAGTGAATGTTTCATTCTGTTTAAATCAAGTCATCGTGCTGTCATTAGAAATCTCAGAGGTTCAGCCTTGTGGAAGGATTTAAAGGCAACACTTCAACAATAATCGGATTAGAAGGACTTGCATAGCTACATGGTCTGAAAAAAAAGATAAAAGAAACCAGAGTTCAGACTCACCACAGGGCAAGGCAGGGAGCTGTGCGGTGCAGAATCAACACCCTGTTCTGAGACTTTGATTTTGACCATTACCTAAAGTAGGGATGCCTGCAGATTTCAGTGGTTACTGGAAAATGGTCAGCAATGACAATTTTGAGGAGTATCTGAAAGCACTGGGTAAGGTTCCTTTTGTGCTTCTTTAATAAAGAATCAATAAATGCAACCTTTCTTTGTCTTTACAGGAATCTACTTTTTTTTTCTTGTAGAGTCCTAAATAATTTTTGTAAGAAATTTTTTTTTCAGGAGAAGCTTACATTAACAGAGATTAAACAGCATAGCTTGAAGAGGTAAGTGGCAGATTTCAGACTTAAAAAAATGACCATAAGCTGAAAAAGAGTAAAATTTTTATAAGTAATAAAGAGACTATAATAATTACTGTAATAATGTACTTAATGCAGTTCTGTGTGTTGGCATTTGAGGTAAAGTGCTACTATTTCTATAGAAATGTTGGAGGCCTTATTAACCATCAAATTCAAATGATATCTTTCAGGATTCCACATCATCAGAAAATCAATACATAAACTTACTTAAACTAAAATAATTAGGGTATGGACATTATCCTGATGAGAAGCCTGGCCTAAAAGATCTGGATATTTATTTATCTCTGCTCATTTTCCCTGGAGCTACAAGGTTCTTTTTGTGGTAGACTTTTTCTGGATTAAAATAACTCTTTTTCTTTTTCAGACGTAAATGTTGCCGTAAGAAAAATAGCAAACTTGCTAAAACCTGACAAAGAAATCCTTCAGAACGGGGATCATATGATCATTAAAACGCTAAGCACTTTTCGAAACTACATCATGGAATTTGATGTAGGAAAGGAGTTTGAGGAGGATTTGGCTGGTGTGGATGATCGCAAATGCATGGTAAGAATTAGAACTGTAACAATGGACGAAAAAATATTCATGATCTGAGGCCTTTCACAGACCACATCTGCTCAGCATTTTGTGTGGCTATTTCTGTACAATTATTTCTGTACTCGGTTTACCAAGATGTGCTCACAGCTCTGCAGTGAAGGTCACTATTCACTGGTTCTCTGCTTGCCTTGTAGCAACGTCTCATACTTTATAGTTCAATTTTCTTATTAAAGATTTCTTTTCTACGTGAGACCGCAGTTATCTCAAAAAAGGTGTCTTTCTGAGGTCACTTCAGCCCAAATCTGATAACCACAGTGTCAGGCAAAACTTGCAGTTGTTAAGCAACAAAATAACTCCAGTGGTCCAGAAAAAGTCTTCTGAGAGAAGGGTCATGGAGGTGATACAAGAGATACTGGACCACTCCCTGAGTGGCAGTATGAAGAAAACCACCATAAAAGCAAAGGTTGAATATCATTCCTGGTGCTCCCTTTTCTCATCTGTAGCTTGCGAAACTGCACGCCATAAATGGCTTAATCATTAACAGTCAGTCCATGTAATGGGAGAGACTGTGGACCAATTATTGTTATTTGTATTGTGGACTGAGCAGACCACTGAGCAAGTTTTATCCAAGTAGCTGAACCTATAAGAAGTACAAAGTAGCATGGATAAGATAAATTACACATTAAACATTAATCTATATAGCGGAGCAATCATCAGGAGACTAGCAAAAATAACCTTAGAAATAATTCATCCAATAGGGATAGATCATTTTTTCTTTTAATGAAGAATATATCACCTACCTAGAGTTAACACATCAGTAAAAATAATATTAGCACGCTGAACGGGTTAGATCTTGTATATAATTCACTGAAATTGTATTCACCTTTCAGTCGTGAAACATCTCCGAGTCAGTCAGGGTAGAATGTAACTACAATAATTCCAAATTGATACTGTCTGTCGTGAGTAAAGGCTTTAAAGTTTTGCTGATACTTATTTTAGAAGTCAAAGGTTTGACAGTAGGAATTGATAGTCCTGTGATAGCATAGGCCCCCTCCTTCATTTCAGTTAGGAGTTTTTCATTTTTATAGTCTGTGACTCCTGGAAGCCTGACTAAACTTTCTGGAAGAGGGAGTTAAAATTGAGCTTAGCAGTTTCAGTTTGTCCTTTTCTTTTTGACCTTTAACTGTCACTTTCTTGTATGCAACATGTATTTAGGTGATTCTGTTTTCTTAAGTGACGTAGGTAACAGCAGGTGGTGACATCAAAGCTTTGAAGATTTTGTTTCTGCTGGGAAGTGAAAATTAGCTACTTTGGAATCTCGAGAAGCTCCAAAGCCCTGCTAATTTAGTTAAAGATGCAATTCCTCTGCTCTGTAAAACCAAAGGTTAGGGTAAGCTGATGACACAGATGTGTGGACACGGGAGAGATCACTAATCGCAGCCCAGGCCACTTCCAAGAAGATGGCTGATACTCATTCTAAGCATAACTGAAACCGCGTGTGGAGCAAGCTGCAGCACAGCCTGGGCTCTTAAGAAATGCAGACAAGACATTTCCCTTCACTTAGCTCCATAATGCTCTGGGGCTTCTCCTGGGGCTTTTCCCAGAGAATTTTTCTCCTAGGTAAAAGTTAACTTAGAGTTTCTATGTTTGGCAGTTTCAGGAAAGATGTGTTTCTGCAAGTTTAATCATACTTAATATTTAGAGTTGTTAAAAACGTGTCAGTTTGAACTTCCAAAGTAAAATCAAAGTTTATGTATTCGGGAGCGTCTTTTACTCTTTGCAAATGTTACAAGGTGCACATTAAATAGTGTAGAAGTTAGAAGATGAATATTGTATTGCATTTCTCATACGGTGTGAAGTTAGAATCGGCCCATGTGATAAAGTTTGTTCTACTTTGAAGAGTATGTTAATGGGTTTAATTGGTAACATATATCAGATGTTTAGTGTGCAAAGACAGAAATGTAAAGTTAAATGAATAACTATGGCTTTGCTTTTCCCTGAATTGAGTGTTTGATCCTGCTGTCTTCATTCTTAGTAAAGCTCCAGTCTCATAATGAAATTTCCTCAATTTTGAAGATAAATTCCATAATGTCTAGTTGTGATTAATTTAGTGTCTCGGGTATTCTTCTAAGTAGAAAAACTTGTTTCATGCACATAAACTTTCCTGGGGAAAAAAACTGACTGTGCACAAAAGAGACGAGGCTTACTGAAACAACAATTAACTGCGAACCGTCTCCAGAAGTATGTCTCCTTTCTCACCAGATCATTTTGCCTCCATTTTACAGTATCACTATTAAACTGTGTAGCTGTGAAATATGTACCAGTAAACATAGGAACGGGGCAGGGTCTGACACCAAGCAGAGATGTGCCTTCACGGCATATTTGTCTAGTATAAACAGACAAATGTTTGCAAAGAAGCTAATGGAAAAAACTTAAAGGCTGAAGCAAAGGCTGAAGTTTCATGTTTCAAGTCTTTGCATTCTATGAATCAAAGCAGACCGAGAATGAGACACCTGACCAGTCCTTCTGTCACACAAACCTGTGGTAGCTCCATGTTCCTAGTGAAAGGAGGTAAATCATTTGTTCACAGCTCTGATTTAAATATCAGACATGCCTAATGCGAAACTGATTTCTCTCTAGTTAATATTCAGGAAAATACAATAAAGTTTAGTTGTTCTCAACATGATTTATACCACTGCAAGGTTAGAATAAAGCCCTGTTATAAAATCACATGGCTTATGAAGCTTATTTAACTATTTAGGCAGGGTTCCTCTGTTCCACAAATGGAATTCACAGCTGTTAATCTAGTTTTGAGTAGGTACTGGAATGAAGGCTTTGCTGCCAGAAAAACATCAACGAACAAACAACATTCCAATAGTTGGAATTTCGGTAGGGATCCCCCACAGGGTGAGAAGACTCAAAATAAATTGCGCCTGTCTAGTAAAATGCAGGATCATCAATATGTCTTTATTAGATGCCACTGATTCAACTATTCTGTTCCTTTACCTCTTAAAATACTGGCCCTTTTCTTTCTGGCTTATAAGTATTCTCTCATACACTGTTGCTCGGGGGTATTTTTATGTCATTGCCAGTGTGTGTCTATACAGGAGTCTTTTCTCAAAGCCAGTGCCCTCTCTCTCTGCAGTCCTGTAAATTCCACAGCTCTTCTCTGATTTTTGGGGGGTCTAACTGAATGGAGGTAATCTGCATGTGGTTTTCTGTTGACACTTCTGACCTACTACAAACTGTTGTCCACAAGTGAGGAAGAACAGTCCTCCAGTAAACCTCTCTGAGGCTCCAGAGAACAGAGGTCCACTCTTGGATTTGTCTCACGCTCTCTAGAAGTCTGGTTCACGCAGCCCCCGTGCCTCAGCAGAGAGGAGCTATTTCCTTTTTTCTGCCTTATTTCACGCTGTATGCTCTTTTGACATTACAGCTTATTACCTGTAAGTGATATGCTCAGCACATTTGCGCAGTGTTATCAAATGAGATCTCTAGAATCTTTTGCCATATAATTTAAGATGTCATTAACTTCAAATTTTGCAGTGCTGGATTCGTGTCTAAAACCTGAGACTGATCAGAAGCTTTGAGCTACTTGTTCACAAAACCACATGCCGAAGCTTTGTCAGGGAGGTGGTTTTGGATGGGCTGAGCATTTCAGCTTTTTGCGAATCCAAAAAAGCTTAGAGCGTTATGAATGCAGAAAGTGCAATCAGAAAGAATCGGCTGAAAACCTGAGAACCAGATTTACAGAACACAATTCTGACTGGCAAACCATTAGCATTACGTACAATTGCTAAAATTACACAGAGGAGAAATCAATTATACACATTAATTTAAACATAAGTGTCTTAGAATCGATTCTTATCTCTGCACAAAGTGAATTGGATGTGCTTGTTTGTACTTTTTTTTTTCTGGCATAAGATGCGCACAAGTCTTCCTATTTTTGCAAGCTTTGTATACAGTTTTATTTCAGTAAGGAAAAAAATCCACCATTCTTAAGAAATAAAATATTATGCACTGTCCAGAATATTGATTCTCCTCCTCTCACATATTGTCACTTACATATCCTGGAGCTTTGGCCCATTTACTTTCCTGCTCCCTGGGACATGTCTCTAGTCATTGCTTTCCTTCACTGCTCTTATAAGCAAGGATTCAAAATAAGGAATTTGAACATTTAAGCTCTGATCCTATCTGACAGCAGCTTGGCCTTTGATCTAAAACTTGTCAATCTAGTCCTAAGCCCCTTTGCTATCAGTGGAGATCCTGGCAATCACAGAAGCAAAATACTGCTTCTAGAAGTGTCTCATCTTTTGACTACAGTGAACTTACCAGGCAGGTACAGAATGCCCACATTATAACCAGCTTGTCTTTCAGTAACAATCTGAGCAAGTTTGTAATGGCATGAGCACATTTCAGAGTCCTGTAGCTATAGATACCTATTATGAGATGTCCCATCTGCCAGCCCCACAAGCAGCTGAGAAATGCAGTTGTATTGTACAGCCAACCATTTCCTAGGAGTTCACTTTGGGAGTTCTGTTGCTGCGTGGCTAAAGCCAGGAATGATGAAATGGGAGGTCAGATTTACACATGTTTCTCCAGGGTTGAACTGAAGTTAGTAAGATAAGGAAAGTTTGGTATAATCTTTATCATTTGACAAAGCTACAGGATGGCCAAGTGTGTACAGCCTTTGTCCAGCAACAGTATCTTAAGATAAAGTCCAGGAATCCTACCACAGATTTTCCTGCTGTGGTTGTTGTTTTCTCAGTAATCTGTCTATCACCAACCTGCCAGATGCAGACTTTATGAGATAAAGGGAGTTACGGGATGAAGGGATGACAAGCCCTGAACATGGTTATAGCCCTCCTATTAGCAGCGTGCAGCACGCTTCCTACACAGAAGGTCACAGGTAGTGACCACAGTGTTACAGAATGCCCCTTCACAGTTCGTGAGATTTTGTCTGTGATACCAACATTAGTTTATTCTACCAGCACTTCACCTGATGAAAATTTCCCCTGCAGACTGCTTACCAGAGGTTTTTATATCACTTTGAAACTTAGACCAGATGAAAATGCTTTATCTTGAGAAGCTATTAAATACCTTGTTGGATATATTGCCAAGTTTGACGTGTTTGATATTTTCTTTTGTGTTATTTGTAGACATAATACGGGACATAGCTCAAACTGGATTTTCCTGTTGCCTGACTTAAACAATTACTTTCCATTCTTTACTCCTTCTTAAGTCATAATTACAGTTGTAAAATGACTGGTCGATTTCACAAGCAGAGAAATACTGGTTTGAGAGTGGAGCGTGGAATGTGTCGTGCAGTTTCAGAGCATTGCAGTCATTTGCTGCACTGTCATATAGAGACAACGCTCTGAAGGGAAGTAGAAGAAAAAGAACTGGTACTGCTGTGTTTCTCCTACAGATGGCAAATCAAAAGGATATTTTTGATGAAAGCTGCTAGCTGCAATTCATATTTGAAAATGCAGTGTGTCAAAAATCTGTGGAACATTAACAAAAGATGTTCGTGGACTACTTTAAAAAAAAATGTCCTTTTCCTGCATTCACCTGCAAAATACATTATGTGTCTTCAGGTGCAGAGCACATGACACGAGCAAGCACACTAGGAATAGCCAACAAGAGAATGAGAAGCATTGTGCAAAGCCAGCAGCAAATGTTTCTGCAGTTAGACTTCACTGGGAAATGCCAAGTTCTCTGGCTGAACAGCTTGATGACTATTTCAGTAAATTACAGAAGTCAGTGTCTCTGGCTGTGGGTCAGGGGGATTTACCGCTAGAAGTTAAAAGGAATACCTTTTGTAATCCTGCAAAACTTCCCTACTGTTACTGCTACCAGAGAAAATGCAAATAGTCAATAAACTTATGGTTTTACTAAATATTTGATTTAGTAAATCTACCTTGTCTCCTAACTGAAAACCTTAAGGATAATTTCTTCTAGTTTTGATTTTCAGGAAGGTGGTGTTGTTATGCAGATGTATTTAAATCTTCATAACACAAATATAAAATCACTAACAGAAGTAGGTGAATGGCCAAGTAATAAAAGGATAATATATAAATACACCAAAAAAGTGTACAGAAGTAATATCATAAAACTAAAGAAAGTGAATTTTTTTTGTGTTCTCGGGCTTCAAAGGCTTATTCACCTCTCCGAGGAGCTCCATTCTCTATTGTTACACCTCAAGAACAAAGAGTGTATATATATATATATATATATCTGAAAGATGTGCAGTATTGACGGTTAGAATTTTTGAGAAAAGTTAAATTGAGGCAAGACTCACTCTTAATTATCTCACTCCATTAATTTTTCTTGTGCCCCCTCAGTATTTTTAATCACATTATCAAATAAATTCATTAATAACTATTTTCTGTTGAAGTTTCCTACAGAATTATATGGCTGTATATATATATGAGAATTATATAAGTATGATCAGGTAGTAAGTAAGCAAAACTTAAGCTTGCTTATGACAAACTAGATTATGTACTACCTAGTGGAAAGGAATAAATTATGTCTTCCCTTTATCCTACAAGTCGTATAAGATGCTCAGAAAGGCAGGAGCCTTCAGTTTTAGAGAAATACATTTTCATCTAGTTGGATCTGTTCCTGTGAGGAAACTGCAGCTGTTGTTCTCAAAGTTTGTCTACTTCTCCTCTTGCTTGTGGAGGAAGATGAAGAATAGGCACTGTCCTCCCAGGAATGCTGTGCTGGCAAAGATTTTTAGTCATTCCAGACAGGAGACTACAGCTCAGTCTCTGTAACCAGGCAAACCTTAGGTAATGCTATTACCAAAATGGTGGCAAACAAGGTTAATTATAAAAGCCTACTTTTGTGAGAAAAGCTGCTTTACTTAAAAGGTAAAGCATTTCTTTCTCTTGGTAGTGTGTGCCGGGAGAGGAAAACAACAGCAACCAAAGGTTCATACAGAACTGTTTTACTAGTCTGTTCATGGGCTCAGCTCTTAATTGTACAATGGCAATATCCCGATCCGGTCTGGAAAAATAAACCTTTGCTCTTATATGCAACAAAAGAGATGACAGTTACCACCATCCGCCCCTACAGTAGTATTTTCAGTACTGTGTTCTGGCTCAAATACCTGGGAATGTCCCAAGGCAAGCAGTGCAGTGTCTTAGCTGTTGGTAAGGGGTGGACTATTAGCAGCAGCCCGTGCATACGTAACAGCCATAGCAGCTCCAACCTCAACTAATGTTCAACGTGCCTCTCAGTAGAGATGTTGGGAATGGAAGAGCTTATTTCAATCTGAGTTAAAAGAGAAGTTTCTATCTTCTGCATTAGTTGTGTCTTTTATTATATGAGACATTACAGTTTGACCTAAAGAAAGAAAAAATAAAAATGCTACTGATTAATCTTATTGTCATAAAGTGGTTGTTCCGGCTTACAAAGAGAGGATGTTATGTTTTCCTGCAGTATAGTCTGTCCTTCATAACCTTCATAGCAGAAGAGCCCCATACAAAAATCAGAAAGTGTAAGGTTTACTCATATCCCTTCAGCATTTTTATTTCTTAAAGGAAAGGAAGGCAGAGGGTTATAACTGGGAATACAGGCTGATAAAACAGCTTGGGTAACGGTCTGTGGCATTATACTCTCTGTGGTTATCACCAAATTGCCAAAAGCAATTATCTAATCTTGACTGGAAAAACAGGACAGTTAGAGAAAAATGTGTGGTTTTTTCTGAGATGAAACAATTTCAGTCCCCCTTGGAGGCTGAAAAAGTTAACATTTCCTTGAACTGCTACAAACATTTCTCAATTGTCCCCAAGTGTTCTAAGCTAGTGACTATTATCAAGACTAATAACTTTCACGACAGACTTTGAATATCAGTAGTACTAACAAAGTTCGATCGTACTTTACCATGGTAGATTGCCTTTGA
Organism: Megaceryle torquata; assembly: GCA_024611175.1. Classification (NCBI taxonomy): domain Eukaryota; kingdom Metazoa; phylum Chordata; class Aves; order Coraciiformes; family Cerylidae; genus Megaceryle; species Megaceryle torquata. The sequence goes on from JANIJG010020914.1 coordinate 31,956, forward strand.
ACTCACATATAAACCAAAAAAAATATTAACTATTAAACTAGTCTAATACTCCTCAATGGATAAAAAAAAGTACAGTTACCAACCAAAGTTGCGATACAAGTGCTTTGTTCCACAGTGACCCTTACCTCTACAAATCACGATAGAAATAACATTCATTTTCTGATATATTCATTTTTTGGAATAATCAGAAAATCTTAGATATGTTAGCTTACAAATGAAGCGTTTTTCACTTTGACTAGTATTGTTTGTTATCTTCTGTCTCCAACAGAATAGATACAGATTCAAAACAGATCTAGAAGAGGATTTAAACAATGATGACCACATTAACTACAGCTTTATGCAAATGGGTTGTTCCTTCCTGCATTAGCATTTTATACATTAAAAAGGATATGGCTTCTTTCTTTAAAGTGTGATCTACTATTTGGTTTAAATACATCATTTTACAAGAGCTAACAGGAGAATTTGTGAATGCATTTACCAAACTGGAGAGACTTTTAGCAAGGACACATGAGTTTATCTTTCAGAGACCCCATATGGTGCAAACAGACTACATGGGATCAGTGGCAATGCCTTGCCTATGATTATCTATGCTGGCACTCTTTCTAGTGATTCATTTTCCATGCTTATTTAGTCTAAAGCTTCCCAGGGGTGGAGGTTGCTGGCTGCACTCATTTAAAGATAGTGGCTATCATGGTTATCATTTAAGAATTAATTGTTTGTGACATACACAAATTAAATAAATAGAGCTGTGTAGTTCTTGAATGTTGAACTGGTTTTACTTCCCAGAATGACAAATGGAGGCTGATTTCTTTTCTTAGAAACTACACAGGATGAATGCAGTAAATTTTCCTTTAATGGTAGATCAGAATTCACCTTCTCTCCATATGTGACTACTTGCACAGGCAGTGGCTGAAGACTTGTACAAGGTAGACAGTAATTGCAGAGTTAGTCCTCAGATTCACTTCAGACAAGGTGTTTTTAAAGCCATGTGCTAACCCTGATGTTAAACTATTCTCATGGAGCACAATTTGTCACTGCGTTTTAGCTTCCCTCTATAAGTGTATTTACATAATATTGCTTCTCTTTATCTTAGGGAGACACAGAAGGCAAATTGCCAGTAAAGACTAACCAGAGTAACAAGCTGTAAGATGCATCCTCATATATTTAAGTAGTTTTATGAAGCAGGTTCTACTGAACTACTCAGGACAGCAACAATATTCACAAAAGCACTGTGCTGAATCTTGCAACACCTCAACACCTTACTCTCACTCTTATCCCGCCAGTCCTGGCACAGGGACACAAAGCAGGGTGCTGGCAAAGGTACCAATTTGCTGATACTTCCAAACCACTCTGCTCAATGAGAGAAGGCAGATTAAGACGTGGGGAAAAAAAACCAGGTCAGGATTTAAATCCACATGAACAATCCTTGTTCATAGCTGCCAGTAGGTGGGTATTTTTTCCAGATCAAACAGGTGAGGAATCCTTCTTATGGAAAGGTCAAAACAAACTGAATCTCACATTTTCAGCTCCTTCTGCAAATACAGTGTGAGGCTGCACATCCCTTCTGCTGCTGTATTTGTCAACAGAGAGAGAGAGAGGAGTGAGCTCTAATACAATGATTTTTGTGATATTTTTTCTTGCATTTTAACAGCTTTATTTCATCCTCCCAGATTGTGACAGGCAGTTGGGCAGCAACTTAGTATTTAAGCTCATTTCTTTTGTAATTATCCTAAGAGTTACAACACGCTACAGTTACGCTTCTTACAAGATACATTAAACATTTATTATATCAGAGAGAAGTTTTGCATTAAAGAAACTAATCACAATGTCAGAGAACATTACAGTAACACTGAACATGTCTATTTTGTTAGACCACCGTCTCTTGGGATGGAGATAAGCTTCTCTGTGTGCAGAATGGAGAAAAAGAAGGTCGTGGTTGGACCCAGTGGATTGAAGGCGATGAAATGCACCTGGTAAGCTCATGTAGCAGGTTTTAAATGCCACTCAGATGAACTGGTTGGATGCAGCGTGGCAGGCTGTGTGTGCTGTGTTATCTTGGCTTACTTCGACTAGTTTCTAAAGCAACAATTTCATTTGGAGCCATTATGCTTTTATGTCCCTTACAAAGACAGTCTGATTTCACAGCAGTACTCCTTCTATGTTAGCTGTCTGTCCACACATACCAGTTTGAAATGTTTACACCGAGGAGGACATTTAACTGAATGTCCTTCATCCAGCCTGTGCAATACACAGTATGGGAGCTGGTGAAATTATGCATCCAACAATAAGCCATAAGGGGGAAATACAGCATTTTTCTATTAAAACAATTACAGGCCCAACTGCATTATAGCCTAGAGAACAAAAACAGCAATTAAGTTTTTGAAATGTCATGTTCTTTCAGATCATCATTTTTATCTTTCTTAGTTAACAGGAACTGAAAGAAGACGCCTATTCTTTTGACACACAGCTCTTTGTAGCTCCTCATTCTCTCACCAGTGTGGGTAAAAGACAGTCCTCCTGCTGAGATACTAAAATCCAGTCCCCATTTCTGCTCACTATTCAGTACTATTAGCATTCAGCAGGCTAAATGGATGTTCTCTAAATATTCAAATCACTAGCAGAGTTATGAAGTCTTGCAAAAGTACCCCAAACCCCTTATTACTAAACACAATTTTCAGGAAGTACTGAAAGTCCCAGAAACCAGTTTAGGAAGGGAAAGTATATGATGGACCTTACGGTCTGGACTTCATGCTTGATACAATGCAGGTAGGGAGAAAGTTACTGGCTAAGGGATCACTTTATAGCTGAGGTCATGGGCTCCCTGAAAGTAGGGAGGAAGCAATATGAAGAAGACACCAGGATGTCCTGTGTCTACACATTCCCTCTATCTGTACACGACCACGCTACCTCCCAGCTTCACAATGGTGCTACGTCACCAAGCATCAGGCCTTTCAGAGAGTCTTCTGGCAAACAGGTTGGAATTAGCCAGACAGTGTCTGTCCTAGAAGTTCAGCTTACATCTTGCTGCTCTCAATCCTACACATACATGCACTCATCTGCACAGATATGAAGCCATAGCACTAGTTTCTCTTGTATTTCTCTGTACTGGCATCCTGGTTTCTGTCCCTTTCCAGCTCCAAAGTCATTACCTCTTCCTATTTCCTGTCCCCAACACCAATTTCTTTAGCCCTGATTTCTGCCCCCCTTACTCTGATTCATGCTCTTGACATGCAACCTAGCCACAGACCTCCAGGCCAGACCACTTTCTATGCGTGGACCTGCCAAGAGTTTGACTTTGGAAGTCAGAAATTCAGATTCAGTTGCCCAAACATACACATCTAGTGCCTCTTTAGGTACCCCAAGGTAACCTGACTGATCTGAGGCTGCTTGAAAAAGGTTGTGAAGGGTTTGGTACCATAACTGCCAGCTCATGCAGACACCCATGCACTCATTGGCACTTTTACCATTTATCACAATCTGTCTCTTGTGTACACAACAGTCAGAAAAAGAATTCCTTCATGCAAAGGAATTAACCAAGTATTTTAGGTACCAGTTCCCATATTTCAATTTTATCACTTTTTATATTTCATGAACTTTGAAAGATGTCCTCTTTATTTCTCTGAATCCTTGTTAATGTAACTGTCTCCATTAAACACACAGTAAGAGTCCCATTTAGTATCTTATTTTTGACCAGCTAAGATTACTAGGTCCTATACTCCTGAGAGTCCTTTGATACAGTGGGCAGTTACCTCTAAAAAATTGATACTTCGATAGCTTTATGATCCTACTGAACTTTACACAATGAGCCAAGTGTTAATTTCGTTCTTTCCACAGTTCTGTAGAGAGGAGAACCACATCATTTAGTAGTTTATCGCCTCCTATTTTCCCCATTTCATTCTGTGGTCTGTACTTTGTAGTTCTTTCTTCCTCCTTAGATTCTATTTTATGTGAGTGACTTACTTGACCATCCTCCATTTCCTTTTGAGTTTTATTGCCCTTTTCTATTGTATTGATTGCTTCTGCTCTGTAGGGTTTTGTCATTGTCAGCAGATCTCTTAGCCCTTATTGCACACTCCTTCTTCCGGGTCACCTATATAGAATTGAACAAAACAGGTCCCAGCTAAACTCACTGTATCAGTTTGCTGGTTTCATCAATTCATCATGAAGCACTTGCTCTTACTAGGACCTAGCAACATATGCCAATGAGGTTCTGGACTCAGTGTAAGGGGTTTTTTTATTATGTCTTTTTATCAAAGTCCCCCATCAGAAAGCATTAATAACTTCCCAGGAAACTTTGCCTCCTGTTTCCTCAAAATATTCTGATAGCTTTATTAAGTCTTACCTTGAAACAGAAAGCACATCCCTTCTGCTAGGTCATACACAACTTTTGTCTTAAGAAGTTCCACCCCTTTCTCCACCAAAACCAGTTACCACCTCCACAACTCCCCACACATACCATGTGTGCTTCTCAGATCACACTTAAATAGTTTCAGCAGTTGGGAAGATGAAACTTTTCTCAGTGAGGTACAGTAAACAACAGTTGGCCTCACCAATCTGTACGCAAGATTTAAACATCATCACTGCACCAGCTCATGCGCAGGTCATGGTGATCCAGTGACTGGAAAATAGGGACTTTTTGGAACACAAAGGAACAGCTGACAGCATTAAGCATCCAGTATGATCCAGTTCAATCAAAACTCACTGCTGTGATTTATAGACCTGGGTGAAATCTTCCGTTGCTCAAAATGATCCTTCTGTTGCTAGATTGGGCTTTCAGCTCGATCCTGGTTATGTAGGTTTGAAGCACCAGTCATTAGCATACAGATTCAGAACTGGTTGTTCAAATCCATCTCCAAATAACTTCTTTATGTGTCCAGAATACAGAATGCCCATTTCAAAGACCTAAGCAGTTGCACACACTGCAAGGAATGAATAATGCACCAGGAACATATCTGGCCCTTTAAGTTCTGAGATACCAGAATAACTCGGTGTACTCCACCTTTCACCAGAAAACAAACCCAAACCAGCTGGTTTCTTTAAAGGATTCAAAACAGACTAAAAACCATGGACAAGCTACCCAATCTGATTTCATAGAAAAGTGTGGATTCAGATTGAGCTGGACATGCAGATGAATGTATAATGCACCTGTCCTATGTAAAAGTTGTATTTTTTAATTGTTTTCTCTTCCTAGGAAATAAGAGTGTGTGGAGTCAAGTGTAAGCAGGTGTTTAAGAAGGTACAGTGAGCCTGCTGCTGATACAGGAGTGAAGAACATTAGAATTTACAGACTTAGCACCACATCTGCAAATGGTGGGAATGAACATCATCAGTGACGAGAGCAAACACAGAAACTGAGATCACACTAGAGCTGTATCATTAGAGTAAAATGTTTTTAACAAATCATTTTCAAGAAATAACTTAAAACTATTTTTAGAAATGCCAATTAAAGGTACTAAACACTATAAATGTGTGCAAACTATAATTCTTGATTAAACCAAAATAGGACTGTTTGGTATAAAACAGAACAGCGGAGTTTAAGACCTCGTAAGCTAATTTTTTACTGACAGTGGAGATCACCTTTCCATAGACTTAGCAAGGGGCCTTCAGGTAGTCTTGTGTTCAAATGTTGAATTGCAATTGTAGAGAAGCCAGTGAGAGCTGTAGTATGTGACTTACACTTAAATCCTGAGATCACTGAAGCCAATGAGCATTTTACTATTGGCTCCATTGGAGCAGTACCTCACTGAAAGTATTCCACCCAAAAGAAAAACTTGATTTCTGAAACTAAGTAAAGGTATGGATCAACAGCCTGGAAAAACAGTACTTTACAGAAACATGGCCAAGAGGCAATTCTCTAAACACTTTAGGCCATTCTTTTTTTTTTTTTTTTTCCTTATCCTGGAGAAACCAATTGTAAGATCACTGCTAGAAACCGTATGTAATTGTGCACACACCACACAAAAGGTGTGACTGGCATTGCTTTGTACAATCTTTGCAGTTTTTTTACCACCCATCATAGTCTTTGCGTTCTACATGCAGACTGTGTAACAAAGCATTGGCCTAGGAGTTTCCAGCACCAGTTTAATCACTCGTTACAGTAATTTGCAGAGCAAAATCATCATATTTTCATTCTGTCAATACACCAGATAGACAGTTTGCACCACCACTTCACATCAAGTTCAAAAAGACAGAAGGATACAGGGTGCCTGGTTGGACCAGACCTTTAGCACGTGACACAGTATTACAAGCATGCAAGGGACATCTGCTTAAGTCTTGTAAAGTTGTGGGTTTTACTTTACATCAGAAAGTGCACAGAAGATACAACCTGACCTAGTTGAGGATGTCCCTTCTCACTGCAGGGGGGTTGGACTAGATGACCTTCAGAGGTCCCTTCCAGCCCAAACCATTCTATGATTCTATTCCATGTTATTCAGGAAGACTTAAGCATCTTCATGTGATAAACAGGTGAAAAATACTCCCCTCTCTATGTAAATTCCTGCATCACTGTTGCAACAGCTGTGGCACATACTACTTGGAATTACAGAAATATGTAATGCAGTTGTTTAAGTTGCCTTATAATACTCATGCCTAAGGAAGATTCTAGGAATTATACTAGAGCATAGTCAACCAGATCCATGCAGAAGCTGTTTTTCCCTCATGGAAGAGTGTGTGAGCCATCCAGATATGTCTCCATAGCTAAATGGGTATCCCCCCCGAGTGATACAGAGACCAGCAGTTATTGGTGATTATGTTTTCTTATACTTGGAGTGGGATGGGCCAAAAGTGGTTACAGTTAAATAAGACAGAAAAATTGTGAGGGAGGGAAAAGGATCAAAAACCTGTGTGTCTCGGGTTAAAAATGCTGCTCTGCTTAAGGGAAATTGTAAAGAGCTGTCTACTTAAAATGTTATTTGTCACCTTACACACAGCTGGGGATATCCCCAGTTGCCAAATTCCAGTTCATCAGTCATTTGTTTTTCCTGAAAGATTATTGGACACAGAAAGCTCCTTCAAGCTTTGAAATTGTTGATTTCATAACCATGCACACCTTCCAGATACCTCTCCACTCCTCAATCCCCAGGAAAGCAAGAGAACAATGGAAAATAAGGGATGAACTCCAATTTCTCATTTATAACAAAACTTGTTTTTTCAGACCACCTATATTTTCCTCCTCATGTGAAAACTACAAAATAAAGAGATGGCTCACACACTGTCCACAATTAAGCTTCACATAATTCTTTTTAACCTGCATCACTGACTGAGACCTTTTTGGGAGTGTAGTTTCCTCCAACAGAACTTGGCAGTTCATAACCCTTAATTCACCAGATGTCTTCTAATTTTTGCCTGCAGCTCCCTGCAGTCTTCTGTAACATTCACAAATTCTTTTTTTTTCCAGAAGGTTGTAAGTGGATCAATTAACATCTAGCTAAGTAAATCCAATTGTTAAAAGCTATTATTATTAGAATCAAACAGACAGCTTTTCCCCTTTGGGTCATTTGGTACAAGGGCAAATTTAGCACTGCACTAATAACTAATGGCTTATCAACCAGAAAGAATGTAACCTGCTTCTAATTATGAAGAAAAGTCAAGCTCAGGAAGTACTTCCACAGTTCACATATGTAAATTACAGAAACTTCAGAAATATTTAACTTTGAATATATTCTCTTCAAATCATCTCAATTGCTTGTCATTATAATTGTAACCTCTTATCTCTACTGCAGCAACCGTTTCCCTTGGAAAAGGAAATTATGTTCATTCATTGCTTCCATGATGATGCTCTCCAAATAATGCATACAAAATTAGCCATGCTGCTTCCAGAAACCTTTAAAAACTTGTTATCATAAAATGGAACTTAAAACGTCCTCTGTAAAATAGCTGCTTACTGAATGCATGGCATTCAACAATTTCTTGACAAACATCAGCCTCCCCGACTACTTTCAAAGCTTCTTGGTAGCCCAGACATTCACAGTGAATTCATATCCAGATTTACTTACTACTCACTCTCAAGGGTGAGAAAGAGAGAGAGAGAAAGAAAGAGAGAGAAAGAGAGAAAGGAAGGAAAGGAAGGAAAGGAAGGAAAGGAAGGAAGGGAAGGAAGGGAAGGAAGGGCAGGAAGGGAGGAAGGGAG
>JANIJG010020914.1:41258-69528 GCA_024611175.1 Megaceryle torquata
GGAAGGAAGGAAGGAAGGAAGGAAGGAAGGAAGGAAGGAAGGAAGGAAGGAAGGAAGGAAGGAAGGAAGGGAAAGAGAGAAAAATTAGCAGCACTGATATTTTTTAGCAAGTTGATTATGTTTGATCTAATAGGATATCTGTACAGATGATATTTTAATTTGAAAATTATTTGTCTTGTGTTTTATATGAATAAATCAAAACATAAATATTCATTTTAGTGGGGCAAATAAGAGTGTAAAACATTTATCTCAGTACTTGAAGTCTGGCTATTTGATACGACTGTATATCTAATCCAATCTATACAAAATAAATGTACATCTGAGGACAGTTTATTTCTGTATTCTAGAAATCCAGGATTTTTTAATAGATACCAAAATATTTTGCTGGTACAAAAGAACACAATTTAAACCAGATTCCATTATCCAAAGATGTATTTAAATATTAATTAATATTATTAAATAAATGGTACTAATTAATCTTGTGAAATACTTCTAATGTTGCTAAAGCATTTTATCTTCACATTTATTCTGTAGTGGCACGTATGCAAAACACCACCCTTTGGGATTTCCACCTAATATGACTGATGAAATAGCACAATGTTCTCTCAGCCTTCACGGATCTGTAGCTCAAGCCAGAGTTTAACAGCATTTACCATATATTCCTTTCATACAACTTTCCAGTCACTTTGGGGATCAATGTCAGCTTTTAACAAACACAACAGCCTCTGTCTCTCTCTCTTTCTTTGCCCGAACCTGCTACCTGCTATTATCATGTAATTACTCCTATTTCTCATACTCCAAGAAACACCAAACAGCCATTTTTGTTATCAGAGTCACCAGGCTGATTCCAGTGTATGAACTTGACTGTTTTCATTCCTCGAGTCTTTAGTTTAAAACACCAGAAGATCACAGTGTTCCCATTTCTGTACACACTACTGAAATACTCCATGAAAACACACGGACTAAGAGCAAGTCTTACAATCTAATCCATAGAATCGGGAACTAAAATAAGAGCTAGGGTTGCTGTCTACGTGTATATAGTAGTCTAAATATGAAAGATGGGAAAGAATTGCTTGGTGTGATCTATGTAACAGTTTTATGGTAAAATAAGCATGAGCGAGCTGAACGGCAAATACATGCTAACAAGAAGGTCCATTAGATTGCTAAAGATTCTCTTACAGGTCTGAGCAGTAAAGGGTAAGAGTCTACTGGCATGGCATGAATGATGAGCTCCGCTGGACACACGCACTTTCATCAATGGCTAGCATTTGGTTGACTCCACTATATTAAACTTAAGTGGACAGTAAAAAGCAAGAGTTCTCCAGTACAAAACTAATAAAACTTCCTAGTATGTATCATATTGTATGATAGTCTTTTCTGGACAGCCTCAGCTGTAATCATGTAACAGATTCATCTTTTCATCCTCTATTAGCAACATATTTGTCATGGCATACAGGGGTACAGCTGGAGTTTTTTTAACCTCAAACCAATGTTCATTTAAGCAATTTATTCCTGTCTAGCAAAAGCGTCCTCAGAACTGAAGTCCCTTCGGTACCATGTATTTTGTCACCATGGCAAGCACCTTGTCTACATTAACAGCTGATAGCAAGAATCCACACTGACCACTTCAGCAGAATGGCCTTTCAGTTCTTCACCAACCCCTTCAATAGCACTGCCTGAAGATTAAGTTTCTGTACCATGGAGGCAGATTAAAATTCCCTTTTTTAAGGGCCACTTTCTTATTAAAGGAGAAGAGGAAAGAAGGATGGGAAATGGTTTGGGGTTATTTACATTATTTGCATAACATTGTACAACACTATTCTAATACTGAGTAAATTAAAAGGCCAATATTGTGACAAGAGCATTTGATTTAAAAAATATTTTATTGAAATATTCAGCTATTTGGTAATTCAAAGTTGGAGCAGAAGCATGAGCAGTTAGTTATGGATGCATGAGCATTACAGAGTAGCTAAAGTTTAGAACTTGTTTGTGCATGTGCAGAAATATACAGAGCATGCTTACCAGCAGTAAACTGCAAAATATGCAGTTCTTAAAAATGTTTTTATCAACACTGTGGGATCACTTCAAGAGCTTTCCCATAACTGTTTGCCTGGCCTTTCTCTCTCCTCCCCGTTCAGCTACACCAAGCAACAGTACAGAAGTGCAGGGCTGACATACAAGAAAAAGTGAAGAAAGAGCTAATGCAAAATTGTACTAGAACTTGAAGTTACACTTCAGCTGAAAGGTCTCTCTCCATCCTGATCTTCCCACCAAATTTTACTCAAGTGCTAGTCAGTGCATTTACCACAAAAAGGAGGTATTTATAATGCGATGCAGTCACCATTATAATTTGTTAGGGTTTAGAACCATAGCATATGGGGTGAACTCACTGAAATTTAACATTCGATCAAGTGCAACAAGACTCACAGCAGTTCATTGCTCCCCTTCTCTAATTCTAAATCAGCATCAATCAATTTATCTTTTCTTACCAAGACACTGATGCTTATTATCCATAACTATTACAATTTCCAGCACTTCTCTCCGGCTGGGCATGTTAAGGGCATACAGCAGTTGTTAACACATTTCAGTAGTACTTCTGTGAAATGACTGTGTGATCTTTCACTCATCCTGTCAAGAAACATGCTGCCATTCTTGATGCTGACATTTCCAAGTTTATTTTTGGAGAGGAAAAGAGGAGAAAAGTGCCATTTTATGTATGTCACGGCAACATAGTAACGAACTTGCTCAAACACACTAGCAAGCAGCTCCAAACACTGTATTTTTAGGTACAACAATGTAATGCACTGTAATTCAGTCAGTCCTCTCCACCGTATTGCTGATACCAGTGCTCATCAGAGACACTTAATTACTCAGGACGATCCTTAAGAGCAACATATGTTCTAAAATACCAATAGCTAGAACGCTTGTCATCACTACTCCTTTACTCCAGCAAGTAGGTTCCATTATTTCAGATATAAACACGGATACTTCCCAAGTTCCTAAAAGCTACTCACAGATTACTCTGAAAGAGTTCAGAAATAATTACTTGTGCGTTTTAGACCTATTAATCCTCAGAAACAGCAGAAAGCACAGAACAGATTTTCACAACACTCTGCAGCAGTAACACATCTCATCAACTTCGTCTGAGAGCGGCTTCAACCAATCTCAGACACGGGGGCTGACTTAGGAGCTAGACAAACAAGAACTGCAAACTAGATTTCACACTGTCCTAAATGATGCAGAAAGAGATGACTCATTTTGTATGAAGCAAAACAGAAAATAAGTAGAACGGCAGAGTTCCATAGCAAAATAGTCCCTGAAATAGTCTGGTTCCAGCTCCTGTAGGACCAAAATACCCCAGATTTCCATTAGAAACTCTCCTTATCAACAACACAAGGCAGATGTCTCCCCCAAGCATATGTGGGATTATTTCAGAGAATGGTTTTTGCAACATATGTACAATCATTTATAACGTATTCTCCTCACACAGCAAGTCTGCCATGTAGACATTTGAAGTACCACATCGCACAAAAATCCATTTCTGTTACCAACCCCCAGCATGATGACATATATTTGTGTATTTCCAAATGTGCTTTGGTGATGAAAGAAACAGGCCAAGTGCTGAAGGTCACTCAAAAGCCTTACCAGGTGCTTAACTGTTAGTTAAAATTAACAGGTAATAAGTACCTGCTTGAGTATCATGTGGATTTCTTTGGGAGAGCTTTTTTCCCTCTTCAGCCACATAAAAGCTTTGAAAAGCTGGCCTAGTGTCATGCAGCACTCTGGCTCTAGCTTGTGTAACTTCAGGAACATCTAGTTACTTTCTCATCTGCATATTCCACCGAAGTGAATAGTTTTCAGTACAACAAAAACCCAAACCAGATCGGTTTGGATTAATCGTATTCTCTCATTGGACACTAAAGATTTTAAGCAGGAATGCCTAAGTCTCAATGAATGGAGGCAAATGGAGAGTACATCCGCAATTAAAACCAAGAGCATCGTTCTTTTAAGTGCCCCCAGTGCAATGAAGCTTTAAAAAAAAAAAAGCCTATCACAACAACATCATCAATAGCAAAATAAATACAGCTTTCAATAACAGATGACCAAAGGTTCACTACAGTTCATCTCTGGAGCATAAAACCTCAAGACACTGGATCATGTACCTAAACAGAGGATGGCATACTTCTTATCTTGCCTAGTAATTCCTCTTCCTAAAAACGCCTGCATGTGAAGAGAAAAAATAAAGGTGACAGGTACTCACAGAAAAGGGCACTTAACCTATGAGGTGTTTCTCTGTGAAGTAGAGCTCTTCCTGGACTCACTACAGCTGGGGTTTTGAGTATTTTACGTGTTGTTGTGCAACATGTGCATTCCATAGGACAAAAAAAAAGTGTTCATTGAACAGCTTGGGCAAAGCAAGAAGATTTCTCTTTCTTCATATTCCTTTCCTTTCTGGTGCAAGTGCATTTTTTATAGAAGACTCAGCCTTGTAAAGCTGTACTGTGGGGCATTTTGGTGCTTATTTGCTGATAATTTGATCTCTTCACAATGAAAGTATTTGCTGAAATAACCATGGAAAGGATAGGAAAGCTACCTGTAATTGCACCTAGGATTTCAAAAGTGAGTATTTCCATGTTTAAGAGTAAAGCAAATATTTTTACTTGTTGTAATTAGATATCTAAATTCAATCTATCGTCTCTGTTGCAGATGTGCTTGAATGGGATTCTGCAAGGTACCGAGATCACTGGCTTGATATGGAAACTATTAAAGCACAATGCTATCCACTGACAAGAGAGAGAAAAGTTATGGAGGTGTGCTGGCTAGCTAAACAGCAGATTACTCAGCAGCATGGCCAGACACTAATGAAAAATGTATTCATGAGGGGAAAAGTAACAGTTTTGGGCTGCTTTTGATAAATCTGAACTTTCAGCACATCCCATTAGAGACCCAGTCTAAAGACTGTTGGTTTAATAGACGCTATATAAAAGGTTATAATAATGTCTGCTTGGAAACTTCAGCTATCTCCCATTGCCACGCAGGAATATAACCTTTACTCAAATGTGAAGGATATGTTGTTGAGCAGAGATAGCAAATCAGCCTTCAAAGGCAAGGAGCATATTCCAGTGAATGGCAGGCATAAAGCAATTTCACAGCTGTCCATTAGCAGGGCTCATACACCTTCCAACCATGCTGTACTTTGACACTGTCACTGTTACAACATGGTGCTGTTTGAATCCTTAGGACTACTGGCTGAAGATGTAGCTATATTGAGCACAAGGAGAAAAAAGGATTATTTTTACACCTCTAATGCTGATTATCCTTCTAACAGATTTTTTTTTTTTCCTATGTTTAAGTGCTCGTTCATTGCAATCTCTTGATGACAAAGCTAATTCAGGCAGTAGTCCTCTCCCCAAGAAGTTCATCTTTCAGCTGGGAAGCAATGGAGTACAATACCCTGATAAACAATACACATGTAATGATATAAAAATTTCCCTGACAACGTTGTATTTTACTAGTGATAAAGACAATAATAACTATCTTTCTAACAGATATATTGCTTGCTACAAAGACTTCTGTTTATGTCTGGCAAGTTAAAAGAAACTACACAGATATCTTTATTTTTGCAAGTAACACGTTTTGTTTCACCAGAGGACTTTGTTTTACCACTGTCATGAAGGGAGACTCCTCATAAGGAGTCTAATGGGCCTGAAAAGAATACTTCCCAGCTCAAGCTCTTTTTCAATTGTTGCTATCACAGAGGCCAAAGCTGCTGCCTCACTGGAACTGCTTCCACACTCCTGACAGTCTGTGTCTATGTTCATGAACAGGAGATACTTGTCTCCGTACTGTTTTTTTCTCTGTTCAAACCTCTGATCATCTGGAAATTCCCATACAAGCAAGGGGAAGCCAAACAACTAATAACTATAACTTCAAATATGGTTTGAAAGGGACAAGTGGGAAAAAAATCTCTAGAGACCTAAGTGTATACTTTCATTTTGCATTATGTACCAAATAGTTCTGGCAAGACTGAGGAAAGCATGGTCGTTCTGCCTTATTCACTCAGCTTCCTTACGTTCTTTCTGGCAACATTCTAGGCAAGATGTTCAACAAATTACGTAGTGGAGTACAGATAAAAACATATTTTTATAGACATCAATAAGTATTCTTTCTCATTCCTCTCCCCCCTTCCTTCCTTAGTTTTCACACATAATCCAGATAAACATATCATCATGATCATGACTCTGAATTTCTGGGGAATCCTTTCCTAATATGAGATTATATTTAGGCATCGTTTTTTCAACTTGGATATTACCTAGTTCAATTCTTTTTCTCTTTCACTCTTCTAGTGAAAGACAGTCTGCCATTCTGCTGTATCTATAGATTTTCTTCTAAACTATGCATTTTAAGTAACTTTATCTTCATTGGTATCTTCTTCTACATTTAATGTACTTCATGCTTTCTATAGAAAACTGAAATTTCCATGTTTATCAATTTGGTGTTTTAATTCAGACATCAATATATCAGATAAAAAGGATCCTTCCCCCTGCTTTCCACATATGTGCATCCAGTTCCTGAAAGCAGTTGGTATTATCATTGCTATTCAGACCCTATCCTGACAGAGGTCTGGGAGGAATCTTAACTTTAGCAATGTGTCCTGAGTTGTGGTGCTTGGCCCACCACCAGTGATTCTTAAACTGAGTATACACCTGCTTAAAGAGCCATCGCACAGTGTCAGGTATGTTGCATTTGTACTGAGAGGCATAAATTTATGAGATTTACAGCATGGAGCAATCCTTAATGAACAGGAAGTAGAGAATTATGCCTGTGTTCTAAGAGATATCCAACAACACAGGATGCTAGCATTCAGTTACCTAGAAGATTTTGCTTCTGGGTACCTGAGAAGTAATCTTTTCTAGCTGAAGCAGTGAAACTGATTCATGGCAAAAAGGAAGCATTCAGGAAAGATACACTCACCTATCTAGGAATTTTCATAGGCCTAGGGTAACAGTTCTGTAACTGCTTTACACTGGTAGCAAGATAGTTAAAGAAAATAAACAGGCAAAATATTACTGTGGGCTTTTATCAATATATCTGGACCTAATTTACAGTCCTTCTGGGACAGTGGCTTTAGGTCCTTCAGGTTATCACAAGAATGGGTTTACTCTTTTTCTAAATGGCTACACTAAATTCTATATTGTGCAGTAACTGCAACAGCTGATTTTACTTTTTCTGTTCATCTGGATTCTAGAACTCGAAGGAAAATCTTGCCATCATGAAAGTATGTGTCTTACAAGGTATGTGAAAACTTGAGTTCTAAGACCAATTTGAAAGTATCCTTATAAAGTGTTCTCCAGATGAGGCAAAAAACAGACTCTCTGACAAAATTGATTCTTTAAAATGTTATTCTAATGGATGAGACACTGCATTAAAATGACATTTCAGCTTTTATGGTCAGGCATGAACAAACTAAGGGAGATAAACATTTTCTTAGCTAAATTGTGCTTGTCATAGAAGCATCAAAGAAAAAAAAGAGCCTCATACTGTTTTCTATAGATTCTTTTAATTCAAAAACCATCAATCAGTATTCCAGTTCAGTGTCTGAGTAATGCAACCTTTATCTGATGAAGATAAGAAGTGGCAGTTGCAATTACAAAACTTTGCCACAAAATAAATACAATTAAGTTATAGATTACAGTTACAGATATTAATGCACAGCTCACGCAGGGAATTCAGGTCCTGAAAAAATCTTTGAAGGGAAAACGTAGGCAGCCTTAATGGCAATGACAAAGCACTTAAACTGGGTTCAGGTTTTCAATCTACATTAAAGTTAGGAGGAAGGAAATGTGCTTTAGTGGATAACGTAAAGGGTTATACTCACTAACTTGCTCTGACTACTGCCTTATTTCATTACCTTGGCCAAACCATGTCATTCCCTACATTTTTCTGATTCTACAAAGGCTAATGATTTCTATCTGCTTCCTTGAAATCTGTGGATAAAGAGCATTGAATAAGTGCTCAGAAGAATTAAGGGATGAATAAATTCTGTACTCCCATTTATTTTGAAAATGGAAGCCAGCTTTATCCATTGGCTATTACTTTTCTAGAACATAAGTTTTCATAAGGGAAACCACTTTAATAAAACTTGAGTTCTCAAGCCAGTAGGATACACTGGATGATTTTTTTATTATTATCAAACTCAGTAACATGATCACTGGTGACATTATGAAGCCTCTGAGAGCTAAGCCAAAGTCCTTAGCTAGAGAGGAGTAAGGCTTCTAATTACTAAAGTGTGCAACATGGGCACTCAACTCTATCAGCAAAAGCAGATGGAGTAAGAGTGGTAAGAATGACTGAAGTCAGATAGTCATAGATCACAAAAAAACCCCAACCCAATGGCAGAAAGCCAATTAATTTCTTTCTAAAAGAGTGATTAAAACCATATTTTTGATCATCTTTGTTAAACTGAAGGTAAACACAAAATGTGCCAAGCTGGCACAACGGTGAGATATGTGTATGTCCTCACCCTACTGCAGCATTTGCCACCTGTCCCTGCTACTGTCAACAAGATGTCAGACACGTTCCTCTGCTGAGATGTGAATGAAGGAATTCTCCCTTCTCTTAGGTGTCAACAAAAACTCTGTTCCTGCAGATTTCTGTTTTGGCATCATCAGCTAAGAACTGACATTAAATAAGAAGTGTTTAGCCAAAAACCATATGTACAACTGGTCAAGCTTCCATCCTTCTATGTAGGGCCCAGGCCTAAACAAGCAGCAAACTTCAGAGTCAGAAGCCAAAACTCTAATTAAACTCCAAGACACTGAGGTAGGCTTGATTATATTTAATTGTATCTGATCTGGCAAGAAAGCTTATAAGCAAGGGATATCCAAGGTAGTTTAGTGCCATTTGATACTGAGGGAGAGCAACCATTAACAACTGGGCAATCAGATACTATTTGCTGAGCCCATTTTGTAAATAACACCTTTTGATTCTGCCCTCCCTTGCTGTGCACGTCTCCTACTGCTCCTGACACTTCTTAGTAAATTCTCTGCCCAGTAGCTGATGACTATCTTCACCCAGTTGAACCCCCGAGGCCCGCAAGCCGTCCTAACGTACGGACAAGAAGCGAACTGCCTCCCTCCAACTTACTTTTAGTTGTCACAATGCAACAACTTGTGTTTATGCTGAACAGAGCCCCAAGCCTGGTGAGATAGCACCTCTGACAGTTTTTGCAGTAGCAACCATCACTGAATACATTTCAAGTGATTAAGTTTCTTAAACATAAAAATAATCCTAGAGAGTGCACATGTGCTAACAAGTTAAAAATAATAATAGGTGTCTGTGACCATGCTGCTTCTGTCTGAATACTTTGGGGGGATTCAGTTGCTAAGAACAACTTACACAACTTGCTATATTTCTATGTGTTAAACCACAACAAAGTAACTGTAGGCAAAAGTCCCAGCTGTCAAACATGAGGAGTGTAGGGGCTGACTGGGGGAGTACGAGGCATTTTTCTCCTGCATTACATACACATATTAGACAATTTAAAAAGAAAATGAAATGAGGGAAGGAGAGAGTGGGAAGCATGCTACCATCTCTTCAAAATATCACACCCAAAAGCTCAGTTCTTTATCTAGTGTTCCTAACAGTGCTTTACAGTGTAATCTTTCCCAAGAGAGTGCACTACCAGCAGGTAGCACAAAGGCTGAACTTTGCTCAGCTACCCATGTAGGGTTTCTCTTCTGGGCAGGTCTCAGATCCAGTGAGAGAAACTGGAGGCGTGTTAGAAGTAGCGTCCATGACTACTGGCTCATTCCACAGAAACAGTTGGCTTTTCAGTCTTGTCAGTCTAGCCTCTTTTTATGAGATCATAGAATGTTTTGGGTTGGAGGTACTTCGTTTCCAATTGCCACTAATCAATACTGATTTGTAGGACAGAGGCAAGAAGAGACTTCTTTTCTTTCTTCACACACAAATGAGGATTGGAAAAGCTACTTAGGATTTTAAGAAAAGTGGTTTGATTTTTTTCATGACTTTGCTTTATTTCCAAGGTCTTGCTACTCAGCCATAAAACTTAATCCTGAATTGAAAGCTGAAACACAAGCTATGAGCTCAAAACTTTGGTTTTTAACATACATGTTGAAAAACCTGAGGAAGACATCTCCCTCCCCCATTTGCAGGGTTCAATACCTGCTATACATGGTATCCTTAGTGATTTTACTGATGGCCTTGCAAGAAAAGGATGCTGAGAACAAAATAATTATGACAATTAGGAGATGGCACCTTTTCTCCATTTCCCCAAACTTATAGTCCTGGCATAGGAAGGAAACATTGAATAATTTATAAGATTTGAAGTGGATAATAAATCAAAATTTTAAAGCTGAAATGTGACAAGAGGCAGGTCAGTACAAGGCACAGAGCCAAGAGAATGCTGAGAATACAGTGGATCAGTGATGTGCAGACTTACAATTATCCACACAGGGCTTTAAAAAACCCTGTGATAACACCACTTGCACTGGTTCTTGGCTCCATAGGATCCAGGCAGGTGTTTGAATGTGGTGGAGGTTTTTCTGCCTATCAAGATATTGATTCATAAACTGAAATTCTCTTTGTGGATCTTAACACAATGCTCTTTAAAAGCTCATGAAGCATCACAGAACTCTGTCAAGTCAATATTTCATGTTTTATTAATTTCCTACTTAGCCAGTTCTTTGGTTGGTTAAATTTAGTGTCTGTAAACCTCCTAGTTGCATATTTACCTGAAACGGCTCAAAAGAGCTATTTCAGGCTGATGGATAAACACGTGCTTAGGGAATTGCTAATACAGAGTTTACATACTACAGATGCTGAAAAAAAAAAAGGTTATTTAAACAAATAAGAAGGGATGAGCATAAACAAAGCATGGTTGTGAAAAGCAGTACAATTGTATGTGTATGCTGCTTATTAATTACGACCTTATATGTAAAGGATGTTCTCAGGTCATAATTAGTTTCCTCTGAATGTGCCTAGCTCTGCATAGCTACAGCAATAGAACTGTCCATTTCTTTATTAGGTCTTACTGGACATGAATTGTTGATCATTGCACGATAGTTTCAGTCAGTTCCTCATCTTACCAAAATTATTGTTTTATAGGAAGCAAAGTACTTCAGAACTTAAGTCAGTGAGCATATAAAATCCCCTACCATGAGCTTCTAGAATATGCTCTGGTTTTCTGGTGATTGTAGACATTTGGTCCAATTCATTTCTCATAAATCCACCACGAAGCATTTGGAGATAAAGAGTAAAACACTGAGCGCCTGCTTATAAATTGGACATCATCCCGTTAGTACACTGAAGGACAGAATAACTTCCAGTTGGAAAAACCAGTGGGATCATGCGCTTGAAGATTATTGTGCATGTGCACAAGGGAACTGATGCTTCTTACACAGCTGATTTGGGGTGGTTGTGAATGGGAACCATAACCTCTTATTTTGATTCTTTTCATAGAATCTTTTATATACATACAATGTATAAATAATAATAATGTATTTTTTAAGGTTGATGCAATGTGGAGGCTAAGAAAGTACACAAAGATATGTAAACCCAATCCTATTGCATAAGTATTGCATAATATTACTACAGAACAATGTTTTAAGTGCAAATATTTTCAAATTTCTCTTTCAACATAACTTAATTCAACATTTTCATTTGGAAATTGTTAGAGTGGAAGCAAATATATAAGTAGATGTATTCAGCCCCAGAAATGGTGCTTGAAATGTAGCATATGTCTAAGAAACCCACCCTCTGCCTATTTAAAGATTTCAGTGATTACCAGTTTCCCAGGGTAAACTGGCCTGTGGTCAGACTTTAAGTGCTTTAAATTCCAATAAAGTTCTACTGCACTTTCAAAGTTTCAATTCAGACACATTCTGATTGTGCTTATTTGCACAACTGAAATCTGCTTTTCCCCACAGAAATGCTGGATGAAAAATACCTTTCTAACACAAACTGCTATGTTTCTCAGAGTAATAAAAAAATCATTTTTTATGGTAAGTTTTATACTAATTATGATTGATTTCAATTTACTTTACATTTGCTAAATTTGCTGTTAAATTAAAATAAAAATATGGAAGTGCAGTTGGTATAAATGCAGCTATTGTTACATTGATATTTTGAACATCGAAGGAAAAAAAATATATTTTCAACAGAAATATTCCTTTTTCTGCCCTGCCTTGCATTTGTTGCACATTCAAGACTTCAATCAATTTTAAATGGGAGTTCTAAGTGTGCCAGCTCTGTAAGACTGGTTCTTCATAGGGAAATGCGGTACATTGAATGGAACTGAAAAGATAATTCACCTTGGAAACCTTAACTGGGTTGTACAGTTTGCCACTGTGTTCAATATATTTCAAAGGTATCCCATAATAGCTAGTAGTTCTTTACAAAGGTCACTGTAAAATCATATCCTGTATTACTACGTATTTCAGAAAGTGTTCCTTGTCTGCCAGCTGTTCAACTGAACTTTGTTAATGAAGGCAAAGTTTTCTAAAGTTATCACTCTGACCCTTAAACTGTATTATCTAGAAAACCATAAACCTTCAAAAAAAAAAAAAAAAAAAGATATGAAAAGGTTTATAAAACATTCTTGTAGCAGATCCTGTTTCCAGTGTCACCTTTTGATCTGAAGTTGGTTTTAAGCTCTTGCCACCATGCCTGCTGATTACAATGGGACGTGGGAAATGGAAACCAATGAAAACTTTGAAGGCTACATGGTTGCTTTAGGTAAATGAAAAAATATTAACTATATAGAGAAAATATTTCAATTATAAGTAAAATCCTTCTAAAAAATAATGAGATTCTTTCTATAATGTGTGTTGTGGTATAAGTATTTCTGCCAATCACATTAGAAATCAACTATAATGTATTTATAATTGCAACAGTCTAAGTATATAAGAAAGAGAAGACTTGTAGCTAAAGAAAATAGTCTTTATTTAGATAAATGAAAAAAAAAAACAGATAGAGATGGGGGTGGGGAAAGAACAGCCTTTCAGATACAGAAGATCTTTTTCATTCCTGGTATATACTTTCTGTAACAGTCAAGCCACAACCTGTCTGGCTCTGTTAAAGAGGAATGGGATATTCTATATCACTAAAGCAACAATAGTCTTTAGTGCTTAATTATGCAATACTTATTTTTAGTGCTTCGAATGAGTAAAAAATATATGTAGCAATCACCCCAGTGAAGGCGATAAAAGCCTTGGAAAGCCTCTAAAGATAAATGGGCAGATATTTCTGAGAATTTTTGTGGAAGTCATCCTTACACAGAAAGGAGGCTCAGGTCCTAGGAGTTCTAAAGCATCTGTTTATATGGTTAACAGCCTAATTTCACTTGGCTGTGACTATCACTCACAAGAAGAATATGTGTATAAATGCAAAAAGAGATGTTCTGCTCTTCAGGCAACTTTCATTTACTGCTTTGTTCCCCTCTTTATGATTAGAGGCCTGCTAGCTACAGTTTGTGCACCCATTGTATAGGATATTAAGCCTAGTCTTTGTAGATGCTGAAGTACCGAAGCAATTTTAACTGCATGGAAGCAATATCCTTGTCAGTTCATCTCAAGATCAAGTTTCTGTTGTTTTTAGATTTATTTTTCCCCACACTGACAGAATCAATTTTTGTAATGATTGGAGCTAATTTTATGAAATGCCTTCTTTTGCTACACCTATTATTTTCAATATAAATTGCCTTTCAAGCATTTTTGTTCTTGTAAAGGCAAAAACTTTTTGCTCCAGGTCATTATGATTATGCAAGTAGTGTGCAGGAAATCCTTCCTCTACTTAGGTTAGCAGAGATGAAGAGCTTTAATTTGCTGTAAAGGAGAAATAATAGAAGACATTAATATTTTGCAAGAATTTCATCTTGAGAAGATTTGATTCGCATTGAGAGACCAGTTATCACCTTTCCACCACTGCAGTAATATAGCTGTGTTCCAAAGCCACAAAAAACAAAGTGTAATCTGGAGAACCAGGAATCTTCTCCCCGCTCTACTACGTAACAGATGAAGGACATAAAAGACCATTGTTTCCTTAACACATGTGATGCCTATAAAACTTATACAAGAAAAGTAGATATTAGAGTTGGCCAGTTTAAACGAGATTGGACGAGCATTTGCTCTTCTTATTTCTCTGCCTTTCTACAGCAGCTGACACCAGTGCAGGAGCGATGTTGTGATAAACAGGAGCTTTTATTGGTCAAAGTACCTTGCACTTTTCATCAGAAGTCAAGACCAGACTCCTGGCTTTTTGTGCTTTGTTCAAAAGGTGTTGAGTCAAATGAACAGAGATCTCAAGAACTTTTTTTTCTCAGATTGCAAAATACTTACATGAGCAGTTCCTCATTGCATCTCAGTGGCATCCTTAGAACTGTGGCAGTCAGTGGATAAATTATGACTTTGTTATTGTTAAAGCAAGTGGATTTTTGATCCCTTCCTGATCTTATATATCCCAGCAGAAACTGGGAGAAGAATGGATTAATTCAGCCTACAGGCATATTGGACTACAGGCATCCAATAATAAGAAGCCTGCTTGAAAAAAGATAGTAACAGTTCATGAGAATAAAAGAACTTGACCCACTTAATAGCCTGAAACAAAGCAAGAGGAAGAATGTGTTAGAATAAGGAATGCACTATGGATGTAATTTTCCTGGAAATATTTTGATTCATTGCCTACCCTGTGCATACTGCACTGAAGAGGTGCACACTGAACTTTCTGATAAAATTTTCAAACTACTTTCCCAGTAAGAATGCCAGCAACTGGTTGGGATGAAGGAGCTATTTGCACCATTTGCCTGGATCTGGCTCTTCATAAGCACATCGTGATTTTGTTCTGCATACATGCATATGTACATATACACTATAAGTTATACTCATTAAAAACTACCAATGAATTAGCAAAAACATGAAAACAAATACCACCAAAATCAATGCAAAGATGTGTAAGGCTGTAGGTGATTCTCTGAATGGAAAGAAATTACATGGAAGGGGTGAAAAGACATTCTTCTGCCCCATTTCTCACAATGTTACATGTGGTTTATATTTTAAGTATTAAAGTACTCAGATTTAAAGCACACTGAGGTTTTGCTTTTTTTTTTCAACATTCATCCATCCTTTTAATTAATGCATACACATTTCTATACTTTAATTAAAGAATGGCTTTGCCCTTTAAGCCAGAAACTTTGATTTTATCATACACATGTTACAAAGTATTTTAATCTACTGTAATAGAATAATATATCATTTTTATTGCTTGTATTGTTCAAAATGCAGTTATGAAAACCATGCTTTAATAAAACCTCCTCTGATTTTTCTCCAGGAGCTACAAGACTAATATATTAGTCAGAAATAGCATTCCTTTAGAAGTCTAGACATTTTTTTTTTCCCCTTGGAGAGAACTAAATTTTATGTTACCTGCCTATAAATCAGACCCAGAGATACCTTTAATCCACCACAGCAGATAAAATATACCCAAGAAGTCTTGAATATAAATACCGAACAAGAACATTATTCCCCATGTTAAAAAAGTCACAATTTTTTTCAAGCCAATCCTCTTACTGAAGTCTATCAGTACTTCACAAGCAGTATAATGACTCTACCAAAAAGAAGAGAGCTCCATTAGGATGTGGCATTGCTGAGCTGACAATGATTAACTCGCGTGTGAGACCACTAAAGGATGGCTAAAAACCCAGACTGGTTTTCAGCCTCTTGCAGAAGCATGTGAGATTGTTTCATTTGCATATAGCACCATAATAAGATTCACTGCCAGCTGGTCAGAAATATTTATTGCAGATGGTAATGCAGCTGGCATTAGGTGGGTTGTCTGGGGCAAACTGTCAGCATGGTAATATATATTCTCCTTTTAGAAACTTTCAAAGCATTCAGTAGCAAGCAGTTGTTTACATTATAATGTTGGTCTTCATCATGAGCAAAATAAGGAGATCAGTACTGCATAAAACATTGACAGAATATTAAACAGGAAGTGTCAAATGCTGTAGCTTGATACTTTTTCAACTTTAAATTTCGAATTTGTCTCCCTTTAACGTCTAAACTACAACTTATTTCTGTGTCTGCTGTCTAACAATAATGGCTGTTATTTCATTGCTTCTTTTTAAATTATTAGTACAATTTTCATTAGTTTAAAATTAATTAGTTAACCTCTTGTATACTCCCACAGACTACAGGTAACGTGCCAAAATCCTTTTAATTACATAGGCATTCTAACATGCTTATTTTCTGGAAAGGAATATTATTCTGTTATCTTTCTTTTGGGGGTGGCCAACAGTTTTAACCCTGCAGGACAGCTATTGGTACCCTCATATGCCCAAGAGCTACTACACCGCAGCCTGAAAAAGGCAGTGCCTCCCAGGCATGAGATGATAATAGCACTCCCAGCATCCCACAGCTTCATGTGTGAGTGAGGCCAAAAAGGCAATGTCAGTCTTAATATCCCCTTATTGTTTCACATTCTCAAAAAAATCTGGAGACTTGGGTGATTTAACATGTCAACATCTAGTCACTACTAGCTGTATGTTGTAGCTCTGCTCGCAACATTCCCGTGGGTATCCTGTTAATAAGTAAATTTATAATCAGTGGAAGATCCTCAAATTGAAAGTCTACTTGCAGACACAGGATTATTTTTTATTTGAAATGATCTTTTTCTCTGCAAAATGTTGCAGGCAAAATTGTGATTTACAGAACCATGTTCTACATATTTTTTTTTAGTTATATCTAAATATAACTACTGCTTCTTTTGATTATTTTTTGGTACCAAATATTGGAATTTTCATTATACTTTCTTTTCTGTTTTTTGGCAGGTATTGATTTTGCAACTCGTAAGATTGCTAAACACTTGAAGCAAACAAAGGAGATTATTCAAGACGGAGATAATTTTAAAACAAAAACACTCAGTACTTTCAGAAACTATGAACTGGATTACACTGTGGGAGTGGAGTTTGAAGAACACACCAAAGGACTGGATAACAGAGTGGTAAAGGTAAAAAACTGATACCTGATATCTGTTTACACTACAGTCAGCACCAAGAGTGAGCAATTCCAAAATCAGCTGAATAAATGAAAAATAAAGTAAAATAAAACTAATGTTTTGCAGACACCAGAAGATTTTTATAAAGCAGAAATAATTTGCATCTTGAGACAGTTTTCTTTCCTGCTACAAGCATTCATTTACCAAATCAGGATGGTTACTCTGACACACGAGGACAATCAGTAATTACATGTTTTTCTAGTAGTGGATTATTCCAGTTTTTTTTTCACCTTTACCTATTTAGAAAGTAACATAACTATATTTTTACCTATATAACTTCCTTAACAAAACTGTAAATGCATCCCCTTGAATTTAGGACTTTCTCTGTGTCAATATAACTTTCCCATTCTGAATGGCTAGGTACAAACAGTATTTTTAATCTGAGCCTGCTCAACCCCATTTGGACAGTTTAACAGTTGGACACTGTTAAAAATAAACTTGCACTCGGCTATTAACCTTAAGGAAGCTTTGGGAAGGAAAAGAAAAAAATGTGAGCCAAAGCTACCACCGATATGGGAGGCAGGGCTACTGGCACTGACGTGCAAGGAGGCCCAGCAGTTCATACTTAGTATCTTTAAGTTTATAGGAGTACCATGAGCTTAAAATTCCCCTAGGAAACTGTGAGCATATGTTCAGGCACCTTTCAGTGAGAGATGTAGACAAGTAATGTTTGGCTCAAGGACCATGTTGTTTGTTAGCCCGTGCCCTACCTTGTATGACAGACAGAGTCAACTAGTAAGACTGTTCCTGTGAGGCATTCAGATATGACAGTATCAGGGAAGTCAGGGAGGAAAAGAATACATATAAGCGCTAATTAAATTCACCTAGTGAATTCAGCTTCATGTTTCTGCATCAATACAGCTTCTGCTTTACTCTCTTCTCACCCCTAAAATATGTAAAGAAGACTTTCAAAGGTAGAAATGCCACCAGATCTTAAATTGCCCTTGACTGTCCCCTTCAGAGTCTTGCTAATCTTGCATCATCAGCCTTTATCATCCTTCACTGAATCTACCAACTCTTCTGCCAGTTACCAGCTTTATTCTTCCACTCAGCTGTCTTGCTCTTCTCCAAACATATGCTGACTTTTCCATCAGTATCTTCTCCATAAACAAGATTTCAGAACTTGTTGCAAAACTCTGAGAAGCTGAGATCAAAGCTCACTGTCCACAAGACCTGCTTTGTTTTGGCATTTGCCACAGGAAATTGGCAGCATAACGGACATTTGAACTCACATCACCCTTCACACGAGTGGAACAAATTTAACAGAAGCCATTGTTTATTCTCTGTGGATCACTTTTCATTCTCAAACTAACTTTGCGCAGAGTAATTCCTATGACTTCTTCCAAATTATTTGTCATTCACAACACTACAAGACATCAAATAATACGACTAATTTTTTTCCCAGTATCCTGAATATCCCTATCTCTAAATTTTCTTCCTTTTGCTTTCTCCAGTGAGGACTGGGTGGGACATATTCCTGACAGAGTTTACTGCTCGCACATCATTTTGGATCAGTTGAGTCCTTAGATCCTTAGTAATGCCTTCATTAGTTGCATCACTCCTTAAATCCAGAGAGACTGATGCTCCTCCAGTGCTCTTCACCACCATCAAAGCCATTGCCTTTCTGTGCAAAATCATGTCACTTGCAGACTCTCCTTCCTCTTCATTATCAATTATTTGGAAGGGAGGAAACACAGCTTGTACAATTATAACCCTAGCTGGTTTAATTATTTCTACCTAATATTCTTTTCTAAACAAATTATATTATTTGTTTCTAAGAAGAGGAGAAGGGAAAAGGTAACATGTCATGCCATTACTCTCTAGACTGTTCTAAAAGAATTTTCTGGTCATTTTATTAACGAAACACCACCTCAAACACATTCAAGTTAGATGAAGGTAATAAAACTGCTAGGCAACATTTAAATGTAAAGAGGACATGGATAATTTAAAGAGCACATAGCTTAAGAATTCTGTAAATAAGAAGTTAACTGAAACAGAATGAGTTTTGTCTTGTTATTAATAGCAAGCTCCCTCATAAGAGGAATAAATCACACAGCACTGAACTGGAAAATGAATTAAGTTCCCAATACTCTTGGAGCTTTTTAATAACTGCACTTCTACTGACTCTAACTGGCCTCTGATGAGGATTTGCCTATGATACATGGTTAAATGTCTCCCTAAAGAACAATGGTTCAAATCTAGAACAATTCAAACGAAGTTGCTTTGGAATGTACTCTAGCCTATCTGAGTAGAGAATTTAGCTTGTCAAGGGAACTTTTCCTTACAGATCTGGTCATCCTGCTCCCAGACAAGAATCAGCATACCCAATACCCTGTTGAACAGTGATAGACTCTCAATCACACCAAGTCATGAAATAGTTGAGGATGGAAGGGATCTCTTAAAATCACCTAGTCCAATCCCTCTGCCCAAGCAGGGTCACCTAGAGCATGTTGTCCAGCTCATAAACATATCTTTTTGAAAGGTTTTTGTGCAAGTGCATGAAAAAATAAAAATAAATGTATTGTATGAGATGATATTAACATATACTTCCTCTTGTTATTTTCTAGCAGAGCTAAAAAAGGTGTTAGCATGGCACTTGGTGGTATAAGCTCCCAGGTCTTCACTCCTGAAACCTTATCATCTTTTTATTAGTGGCTTTAAACAGCAAAAAAAACCCCCACAATTTGCATACATTGCACAAGTGTCCATTCACTCAGCTATTCGCTAGTTGGTATGAACACTTTATGTTCGTGTATGTGAAGAAATAGGTGGAAATGAGAACAATGCACTGAAAAAGCTTCACATCAAAATGCAGCTGTCATCTTGAATGCATTCGGGTTTTGGTTGATTTGGGGTTTTTTAGGAGGAAGATGGGGAATGGTAGGAAGCAACTGTAGTTGGGTCTTCTCACAGTTTGAGTTTATTTTCAATGTATTTATAAACTCCTCGTTAAAATATCTGATTCATGCAGACACTAGTGACCTGGGATGGTGACAAACTGGTATGTGTTCAGAAAGGTGAAAAGAAAAACAGGGGCTGGAAGCACTGGATTGAAGGAGACCTCCTGCATCTGGTAAGGGCTTCTGTACAGATACACAGCACGTAAGGGAGACTACAAAAATGTACCGTTTTCCATTTCAAAGGGTTTCTTACTTATTCTTCTTAGAATGGTCTTTATTTGAACAGCTCTGATCTCTGAACCCTGAGGAAATCCCCCCCTCTGCTACAACTCAGGAATGCTCAGTTTCTTTCCACCTGCTCCCAATTAAGTCATGCTGCAGTGGGTTTGTTTTCCTCCAGTCCTCTGCCCTCCAGCTATTAACCCTTCTCATTATATTGCACATCTAACTTCAACTCATTTTCATATAATCACTGGTAGAAAAAAGTAAAACTGGTATGGGACAGATTGCAAGAAAAAATATTATTGTTTGCTCTGAGAGAAGCACTATGCAATTTTAGCATACTACCCTGTAATACAGATCAGAAACCTCTGGATACTCCAGAGGATCCTGCTAAAACCTACACTGCAATTATTTTGTACAAGAAAAAAGTCAAAACATTGTACATCTGAGCTACTAAGCTGGAGGCCAAAGATAAATAAGGTGAGACAAGGAGAGGCCAGAAGAGCCTGTGCAGGAAATAAGCAGTCAGTGAAGTCCAGAAAGATTTCAAAATTATAGATACATAATGACAATTCCAGATTTTCTTGGGAGAGCAACCAAGAAATGGGCATGATGGTGACGGATGGTGCAATAGCTGGGTGCAGAAAGATTACGTAGGAGAGATCACAGTTCTATCATTATTTGCATCTAGATACCTACTCCTTCAAAATTTCACCCTAAAGATAATTGGTACAGCCAACCACATTGCCTCAAGTCTGTATGCTTGAAAGCTCAAAGCAACGAACTAAAAACCGCTGCCACCTAACTAAAAGCCAACTATCCAGCAGCCTTTTAAATCTCTATCTAACAAATATTCAAAAACCCATCTAACAAAGGTTCTACATGCTGGCACCAAGATTCAGGCTAAAAACAGTGGAAACAGAAAGACCAAGTAGATTCTTACAACAGTCTTCAGAAACTCTATGGTGAGTCTGGCCAATTGCTAGCCAAAAAGCCAGCTCCAGCTCACTTCAAAGCCTTATTTGGCACAGGAATGCTGGTTAATCAGAGGAATAACCAACCTGACTGCTCTGCAATGTCCAGGTGTGCCAACCTTTAAGAGGTCAGCTGCAGCACTGGGCAAAAATGTGTATTGTTCTGGTCCTTGAAAAAATGGCTGGGTGCAGCTCTGAAACAAATGTCCTCAGTTTTAAAGTATCCTCCACTTTTTTCTTAATTTCCATGTTTCGTTGCTTCTCATGAATTATGAGGTAACACGTGAATTATAAACTATTTCAGCATATTGTTGCAATAACAGAGCATGAAAAAGGACTTGCATTAAAGAGCCATTTTTATGCATTTTTCATGTTTATTCTTCTTTGAGCTCAAGTGTCAAAATCTAATTACTGCAACATGTGGCATGTGCCTGCTGATTGGTTATATTTAATACATTATTCCTTACACTTTCTTTTTCATAAGTGTATCATTTTAATGCCATGGCTCGGATGTGGTCATTTCTGGTGGGATAATGCTGTCTATGAAAAATAATAGCTTGTATCACTATATTCTTACTAATTTTTTCACTACTGTAGGAGCTGACATGTGAAGACCAGGTGTGTCATCAGGTATTTAAGAAGAAAAACTAAATTTGTCCAGAAAGCCAGACAGATCTTCAATGCACTATTACACTGTTATGTTTTGTCTAAGAAGAAGAGCCAACTCAGATTTGCACTAACTCTTCGACACTGCTATGGGAATGTGTTTTGTGTCTGTTAATGGAAACAAACGTTTTATAGAAATAACAAGAAATGGTTACAAACATCATAAATTCCTCTGCCTTTCAGTTTGGAATTAAATAAAAGTAATTTTCTTTCAAACAGTGCTTTCCTACATCTTTGTAATCAATTTCAGAGGAATGTCCTTCAGCAGTAGCACTGAAAATTAACAGTCACAATTTATCACACTGCAGCGTGTCAAACATTCATTGGACTGTTTCTATTTACTTTAGTCCTGGATCACTAATTCCCCAGTTTCAGGCAACAGAATGGCTTACTGAACACAATACATGGCCTTTCACATCTAGGTTATGCATTAGAATTTGGCCCAGGTCTATAGCTGCTAGTAGTTCTCACCTGATAAATGCCAATGTGAAATGCTGTCACTCCTTAACACGATCCTGACATGGATCACTGACAATGCCGTTAACCTCCAGTTAGAATGGTCTGCCTACTAATAATTCCAGTGGAGAAGTCCACTGTTTAAAGGAAACTGTACATTCCAGACTCACTCCATGATGTGAAAACCAAGACATACTTACAAGTTGTAAGAGGAAAATTGCAGAGTATACACAGACTGCATGTACCATGTGCATAAATAGTACCCAGCATGCTGTGAGATTCACTTTGTACCTACCTTTCAGGGACTAAAAAGTCATTTCCATACAGCTTTTCTCAGTTCTAGTTAGAGTTTTTCTAAAGAATTCATGTTCTTTGCTAAAGGCAATTTTAAGTTAACCACGGATGGTGAGACTACTTCAGTAGATGGAAACTGAAAATATTCAACAAGATGTGAGCACATGTTCCACAGAATTGAAGAAGGGTTTGTATGCCCAAAAGCTCATCCATTTTTTCCCAACTATATGCATTATTCCAATAAAATACACTGTCTTTCCTGCAACTTTGCCTTGCAGATATATAAACTTTCACATAAACTTTGTCGACATTTCACTCCCCTCTTGTCCACGGGGCATCATCTTTTGTTACGTATGGCAGGAGTGGAAATTCCATAAACAGATCAATGGTAGGGAATTAGAGAAAAGATGTGGAAAACCCTTGGCAGAAATGGAGGAACATATACTTTCTCCCCATTCCCCCTGCTGCTTACCCTACTCACTGTCAACAGCTCAGGACAGAAAAGGAGTGAGAGTTTCCCTACTGAAGACAAGGTTACATCTGCAAAACTCCAGGTCTGATTAATATGTCACTAATGTGTACGTGGCCATGGCCATATAAGTGCACATGTAGGGCTATTTTTATGAATTGGACTTTGCTTCTGATAAAAGTTGACCCAGTATCAAACTTCTTGTGTACTTCGACTGAGCAATGCTCTAATGTTAGTTCACAGAGATGAAACTGTACTTGGACTTGGTAAAATCTTGATTTTTTTCCTTTTCAGGTTTGAATAACCCTGGTTGTTCCTATTTCTACTTGTAGTTCCTATTTCTAAGACTCTGCTAGTTACTTAAGATAAGAAGTACCACAGTTCATTAAGCTTTCAAATGTTACCAGAACAAAGTAATCACTAGGAAATAAAATGTGCATGTTTTAATCAGTGACATTTCTCATAGCTGGTCCTTGCCCGGCGTAAGCCTACACAATGTAAAATTTTCTAACTTTACACCAAACTGTAAAATGTACATCATATATCCCAAATAATTACCATCAATTCACAAATGATGAGTTTGATGATGTAAAGCAAGCATTCTTCAACTGATTTCTTATTACACTTACTAGTTTTATCTAATGGATATGGTTGGGAAGGAAATGAAGCAGGCAGCTGGACACTTGAGTAGACTTTGATTAGGAGAAAACTGGATCTGACCCTATTTTTTTGCCAATTTTGGAAATGAAAATTCCAGACTTTTTAACAGGGAGTGAGAAAATGTGCAAGATTTTTTTATGCTCCAAAACAACACCTTCTTCCTGCACATACTGATATGCAAGAACTTGCAGCCTCCTTTGCAACTGTATGTACAGGAGACAGAAGAGACATTTGTTACGTTGGATTTTAATTACTTCCAAAGGTGTACTTGTTTGTAACATATATGTGATGTTAGACCGGTCTCTAAGCTGTACAAAGTCCCTTATCTCCTTGTCAGCAGATTAAATACTTGCACTGGAGGAACAGACCTCGCTGGTAAATCAGAGAAGGTTCATTCACATTTTTTCAGCCCTCTGGCAGGCGGTGCTGTCTCAGCTCTTTTGAAGGATTACCATTTGCATTGATTCTTTTCCTCGTAGAGACTATTACTCATATACAGCTAACAGGAGGGGAATTTACCAGCAACCTTCTGATCCAGAAAACAGAAAAGCCTGTACTATAACAAAAGCACTTCCTAACGAGCACAGTACGGGGCAAAGAGTCAGTACCATTACCTGTCACTGGACTTTTCAAAGGTGTGTGTAAGCAGTGTTTATGGTGGAATTTCTAAAAACCCTCTGCATTGAGCCAATTCTTTTTCCCTACAAATCAACTAGTCAACTGTTTAGAGAAGAAAGCAACACTGCAGGCAAACGCTGTAGAATAATATTGTAAATGCTCCTATCAGTAATGCTCTGTGGCTAGCTCCTAAGATGCTACCTTTCTCTTAAGCTCTGAAGGGTCACCGAGGTACTGTGTGCACAGAAGGGCTTTCAAATTTTCCAGGAATATCCTACATGCTCTGCTGATTTGCTGCTTGCAAAAGATGTCTACTCCACTGCCATCTGGCAAAAAGTCTGGGGGTCCTAAGTCAGTATTTACTTCAAGATCTGATGAAGACAAATTAAAAAAAAATAAGTTTCACTTCATTTATTTGTATGCATTTTAAGCAAGGGTACATGTTTTGCCTTAGTGGGGAGAGATGAAGAGAAAGGATTTCTTTGGAAGACCACATTCTTCTCAGGTTTAATTTGTGATTGATTTGAAGGGCAGAGGTTGCAGAAATTTTAATTTCAGCTTGCTGATTACACTTGTTATGCAGATGGTGAAGATTAGAAGAAATCATTTTGTGAAAATGAGTTTTAAAATAAAATTAACCAGACAAGCTTTTCAATAGCTGTAAAAATTTTGTCGTTTGTTAAATACCACACTTGCTTTAATTATATCTCACGTTGCAGTGCTTCAGTCATCATTAAATAGAAATGGGAATGCAACAGGTGACAGTACATATCCCACAGTTCTTAAAGGTGGAGGAATCCATGGAAAGATTAGGAGCTTTACCTTATGTGATCTCAGACTCTGCTTGGCATAAGGACATAAACATGAGAGGTTGCTGCTAAAGGACTGAGGGCACACTATCATCTATACCCACAGACAGGGAAAAGAGACGGAACAGAAAGTAACAGACTTAAATAGCAGCAAGGAAACTTCAGGTGGACATGAGGCAACACCTCTGCACTCAAAAGATAATGAAGGACTGGTAGAGGCTGGCAGAGGAGCTTGTGGAGTCTCTGTGGTCCAACCATACTATCCACTTTCTTCCATCAGTAAAGCAAATCAAGCCCAGTCTTTCACTGTACCTGCAGTAATAGCTGACAAAGAGGCTGTCAGGAAGATCTCAAAGTATTCATACCATTCTTAAGAAAAAAATGTCCAAAGACCTGCAGTAAGAGAAAGTCTACAGCACAAACTCATGTTTACCAAGACCCAGAAACAAGCCTTAAGAATCATTGGAAATTTCCTTTATGCGTTTTCATTATTTTATACTTTGGATTCCTGCTATTTTTAGTTTAGGTAACAATTTGTCACAGAAAGGCTTTCTGAAAATCTGATAAATCCTTCACAAAGGCTTTTCCTGTAAACTTAGCTACAACTTCAGAACTAAAGCTAAAATTCAGTTGGCATGACAAGTGAGACGACAGTATATTCTCAAAATACATAATTTTACCTTTTCTTTACACCTTTTTAATTAAATGTCAACTTCTGAAATAATTATAAGGGGCTCTAACTGTAGAGTGGAGCTGGTCTTCCAAGTAGTTCTACTTAAGTCAGAGCATTTCTGTGAAGTCAATTATTCTGTTCAGTCAGATCAGATCAAGTCAGGTCATACACATCTGCTGATAACATAGACTATAGACTCTGAAGCTGCAGAATTTAATGATGTGTATTACTATTCACTGGTATTGGTATCTGCTTCAAAGATTCAACAACAAAAGAATGCAATAAACTTCCTGAATGTTTAGGAACAAGGTTTTTCTTTTCATTCACATATTCAAAACACATAACTAAAAATAAAAGCATGTGATATATGGCAGCTTTTTCTGTTACCTCAAAAATAATAGAGAATATTACATTTATTTATACAGATATATATCACCTTCTTGTGGTTTTTCTTTTAAACCAATCACCAACAGCTTAATCTAAATTAGACTCTCATTCTCTAAACATTTTTGAGAAGCCAACATCAATAAAATAGTCAGGAATAACACCTGGAAGATGAGTTTTACTGGTTAGAGGATTAAGGCAGAGTTGAATGGCTCCCTTTGTGAAATAACAGCCTTGGTTCTCTAAAAACACAGATTGCTGTTTGCTACAAATGGGTGCCTTGAGTAGCATTACAGCAAATTGCTTTCCTTGATGGCATAAACTGAATACACAGGAAACATGAACACTTAGTTAAAATGTTAGCACATCAAAAGTCACTAAAGGAAAATAACTGTTTTCCAGAGAAGGGCTTTGTATGATCATAACGGAACCATTTCTGCTGTAGTGAACCTGTGCCACGCAAAAGGTCAGGCTTGATGGGGCTCTGAGCAACCTGCCCTAGGTAGAGATGCCCCTACTTGTGTAGGGGGGTTGGACCAGATGACCTCTAGAGGTCCCTTCCAGCCTAAAACATTCTGTGATTCTATGAAAACAGGAAGCAGAACCAGATTCTCCACTGCCATGCTGATTGCACAGCCATTCTGCAGCCGAGCCAAATGAGCGTCGACTGTGACTAAATCGCAACAGCAGGAGTAACTTGACGCTTGGCCATCAGGCTGCAGGATCTAGTTTGGTCCCCGATAGAAGTCTAGACAGCTCCAGCTCTTGCCCTGACTTGGACTACCAAATACATTATCTGTTCACAACAATAGGGCTATCAGACTCTTTCGGTTACACCTCTTCCTGCCTGACTCACCTCGCTTAGCTTGTAGTGTAACTGCACTTATAGATTCTACAGGGGCAATGCAGTACTACAAAAGGGTAGCATCTATCAGGATATATCTCATACCAACCCGATGAACATTTTCCATGGAACAAATTAACTCAAAGGAATTGCAGAACATATTTTGGTAGAGTAGTTTTAAACCTCTGTAATGTTCCACTGACAACAGCATGAAGTGCAAGGCAAGGAAGATTCTGGCCCTTGAGATCAGACTTAGTTTTGCAGGCTTTCATAACCTGTTTTCACAAAGAAAAATCTCTATATTCTGATTCTGTTTATGTTTGTCCTCTGTTTCAAAAGATAAATTAAATCCTTTCAAAAGGCATAAATAAAGAAAAATAAAAATTCTGTTTGGCTTACTGTAGGTCTCAATATAAACAAACTATAACAAAGCTGTGCATGAAAATGCTGTGATAACTTCCCAGATCTGTTTCTAAAGTACGTGACAGAACTCTGTAGCTGTCCTAGTGCAAGTAATTTAAATAAAATGAGACCTAGAATGTATTAGGTATCTTCCAATGAAAAGTAGAATATATTTTGGCACCTTGGAGTAGGGTTAAAAAAAGGCCCAAATAATCCACCTCTCACTGCAAATTTGTTTCCTAATGCAAGTAGGAAAACCAGCATCACTCTATTGGATATAACAACAGTGCAACAACTTATCTACAAATTGGGACCCACAAAATATTTCAAATGTCTATTGTTCTTCGCCTAGATTACCAACAATAGTAACAATCAAGACTTCTAACTATAGATGCCTTGGATATAACTTCACAGTCATATACCCATACAGATTCACCCAGAACAGGCAGTTTCATCTTAAGCAGCTTACAGTCCAAATCACTTTCTTAAAGATTAGATCAATGTACAGCATTTAGGCTGTGTGTTTTCTTTGCTTTCTGGATTCCACTTGGACTAAAAAACAAAATGTGGAAACATTTCAATCAATTGGTCTCAGATTGGTAAAAGATTACAACTTATCCTTCTTTCCTGACCACTCCATTAGGTTTTGGTAATGAAAATCGTTACTACTCCTATCCTTTCCTGTCAGCTGCATCAGCAGTAATTAATCTCCACTGACTGAAGAGCATAATGGTAGCCTGGTGCTTTTATGACCATTTTTCTCCCCTGCATTATAATGATTATGTATCAAAAAAAAAAAAAAAAAAACAAAAAAAAAACAAACAAA
>JANIJG010020916.1:899-43124 GCA_024611175.1 Megaceryle torquata
GGGAGAGGGAGAGGGAGAGGGAGAGGGAGAGGGAGAGGGAGAGGGGGCAAAAAAAATTACAAAAGCAGGGAGAGAGGACAGAACACCTCCCTGACCTGGGCAAGCCTCACATGCTATTCTATGTCCTTCTGAACAATTCTGAAAAAAATCCCACCACTTAGGAAACCACAAAGTGCACATGGTGGCGACAAGCACCCAGCCCCTCTGTTGCTTGCAGCTAAATCCACGATGCTACCTTGCTCTCTATTCCCACATCAGAAACAAGTGGCAAGGGGATCAGGTGATGTGACCCACTCCTTTCTGGTACATGCTGGTATTCCAGATGTTCCCTGCCCTGCAACGCCTTCATGATACCATCCTTTCTCTGCTAACCTCTGTTTTTCCTACTGTTTCCAAAAGGATCCCTCCCAAGCCTGGAAGGACTGGGGAACAGGAGGGGACATGACACACCTTAAGCTGCTGAACCAGGGGACATGACACACCTTTAGCCATGAGAAGACCAGCCAGTAGCAGCACAGGATGGAGCAGGCAGGACCTGCAGCAGCAGACGATGCTGCCCCCAGCTCCTCCAGCTCTACTCTGCACCGAGCAGCAGAGACATCCACTAACAAGGCCTGCCTAAGGCAGCAAAAGCCTGTGACAGCCCCAGCCCATCTCCTGTCTGTCTCCAAACCTTTAATGGTTGGTGACAAGCATAACTAGCTAAACTTTGCTGCATCCTGAGCCAGTTCTGGGGCTTGTAAACATTTTAAAGCCCTGGAGCAGAGAGGGTGGGAACAAAACACAGAGCCTTCCAACTCCTTGACACTGCTTTGAAAGCAGCCACATTCACCGACTGACATTCCCCAATTCACATGTGCACAGCATGAGGATGGATACTTAAGCTCTCAGCTCTAATACAGACCCTTCTCTGTGGATTTCCAAGCTCTTTACAGGAGAAATCATTATTTCCATTGTAATCAGGATAAAATACATTCTCCCTGGAAGAAATGAGGCTTTATTTCATCAAAGGCCACAATATTTCCAGAACTGAGAACCAGCACTGCATTTTTACAAATCCCTCTAGTTAAAGAATGTTATACTCAGAACCTTGTCTCAAAATCCCCGTTTGATTTTCTGTCCATTTTGTCTGTGTTCAGCAAGGGAATATTTTTAGGGGTGAATTTCTCAGATTCTGACATGGAATACCTATAGTTCTGACTAAAACACAAAAGAAACCTACAAAGAGCAAATCAAACAACATAAATGAGGATTAAACAGTAAGTTGAAAGCCAAAGGTGAAACAAAAGAAGAGGGTCAAATATCAAGCCAGGGAAGCCAGTCTGGAGTTGAAAAGGGAACAACCAATTCTAGAAGTGTAAAAGGAGAAAGATAGGCTGAAATCTAGAGGGAAGAAAAGAAAAAACTGAAGTCAGCAGGTTGTTACCTGACCTGTTCTGCTGCTTGAAGCTGATTTGAAAGAAAAACAAAGCTCCTGGTAAGCTTGGAGGCTCAGGTGCTGGTAACTGAGGTGTAAGTCTCATCACGCACATCACTTCTAAAGTAACAAGGGAAGATGTTCTGGAAGATTCTTCAAAGGCTTCCACTGAACATCTCATAACTTCCAGAACTGTGCTGATCCAGCAAGGCCAGTCACACAAAACCACAAAAATTAACAAGTCGGATCCCTACAAAGCAAGAGATGGGCCCAAAGCTTGTATTCACTCCAATGCTGGTATCAGTCCTGCCTTTGTCTCCTTCCTGCCTCCTCCATCTCTTACACCTATTCTCCATCATTTTACACTTTCTGGTCCACAGTCCCCTACATTTTGTTCACTCAGGCCCATCCCTTCTCCACCAAAGCATCTTTATCCTCTTTTCCCAGGTTTTTAGGGAAAAATAAAAGCAACTACCTTGGGATAGCTTTTGGCCTTCTAGACTGGAAGAAACAGTGGCAGTAAGCTCTGTCACTTTATCCCAGAGCCAATGCTGCGGGAATGAAGTAGGTGGAGAGGGCAGGAGGAAGACTCAGGAACCATCTCCATGGCCCACAGAAGGAACAGAGAAAAGTCAGCTGCTCTGAGCCCTGATATCCTTCTACTGCCTCCCTCTCCTGACATTTAAGGATAGAGGTAGAAAACAGAGGGAACTCATTCCCTCCAGCTGCAGACCTGTTTGCCTGCCTCACTCTAAGAAGGATGCAAGAGCAGCAGATGCCGTTCTGAAGAGATTATTTTGCCCTTTAGGCAAAGACAAAAAGTATGAGGGCACCGGAAGTTCAGGTATTTCTGTGAGTCTGTATGCAAACCCTCATTATTTCTGATCACAAAAACATTGTGACATCAACTCTGTATTACATGCAAAATATTACTAGCCAAGTGCTTTCTTCTAAGTCCTTCTTCAGGGCTTGCTTGGTTTTTTTACAAATGTAACATTTATGTTCTTTAAAATATTACCTTATTCTATAAAGTGGGCTCTTACAGCTTCAGCAGAGCTGTTGATGCTTGCTCTCTTCCTATTTGGAGCCAAAAAACAGCAGGTGAAGAACAGGAATATGTTTTGGGCTGAGCCTCCACACTGTCTTTCAAAGGATCTAGTTTGAGCATTCATCCTGTCTCAGATACTTTGCAACTTACTTAATCTTTGTGCCTCCTTATCTCATCTGTATAGGAGGATAATAACTCTTGTCTTGCTCAGAGGCAGAGTTCATTTCTTACTATAGCATCTAGTACAGTGGAAAGCTGACTTAATCTTAGCCTGCACCAACATGATCTGCAGAAGCTGTGTAAGCCAGCTTCTTGGTGACATGGAACAGGCTGAAAAGTGCATGGAAGAGGTAGGTATCTGCACTGTGTGGGGAAGAAAAAAAAAAAAAAAACAGAATTAAAAGTCTTTCTGTTGGGCTAAAGTAGTTAGACACTTATCCATGCAAGTGTATGAATCAAAGCATTGTCCAGCCCTTGTTCAAATTCAGCAGGCCAGAAAGCCAAATCACTTTTCAAAAGCATGTCACATAGTTAAAGGACAAAGGTTCCTACGTACCTGAGGCACAGGGCAGGCAGTGATCCATAGTTCTTTGTAGGAACAGTGACCACAACACAAAGTGCTTCAAGCTGGCAAATACAGCTAAATATTAATGACAGCAGTTCTGAGTACTGCTGCTCAAGAAAAAATACAGAATAAGGGATGTGGTGAAGCAGGACATCTGGCTAAAGTAAAGCATGTTCCATAATCCACAGGGGAAGAAACACGCAGAGGTGAAAATTCGTTATAAATCAGTTTTAAAATCAGTCTGATTCATTTTGGAAGAGAAAATACAGATGTAGCTGTCAGTGTGGACAATACCAAGTGTTCAAACATCAGGATCACAGAACCACAGAATCACAGAATATTCATGGTTGGAAAAGACCTCCTAGATCACTGAGTCCAACCATACCCATAACAAAAAAAATGCACCTAAAAAAATCTCAAACACCTAAATACCTAAATACCCTAATACAGGACTTCAGAAACACAAAACACACAAAATAACCCCCTACACGCCTACCACTAGAGCATGTCCTGAAACACCAGGTCTACATGTTTCTTAAATACCTCCAGGGATGACGACTCAACCACCTCCCTGGGAAGGCTGTTCCAGCGCCTCACCACTCTTTCTGTAAAGAATTTCTTCCTAATATCTAATCTAAACCTCCCCTGCCACAACTTCAGACCATTTCCTCTGGTTCTGTCAGAAGTTACTAAGAAGAGCCAAACCCCCACCTCTCTACAACCTCCTTTCAGGTAGTTGTAGAGAGCAAGGAGGTCCCCCCCTCAGTCTCCTCTTCTCCAAACTAAACATACCCAGCTCCTCATATGACTTGGATCCCGTTTCCCAAAATCATATGACTGCTTGTAAAAAAGTCCTAAACTAAAATGCTCGTGATTGTTGTATTTTACTTCTAATGCTGCCCTCAGCTTCTGTTTTCTAACATGCTTCACAATACTCCTTCAGACCAAGACTCCTACATAACCTCCTGAATCCATAAGCTGGAACATAATGTCAGAGCAAATAAACATCTATTATGAACTGACACCGACAGCAGTAAAATTCACCATGACTGTCAAAAACATCTTTGTTAGCATGTAGTACAGAATAGTAAGGTGGAACAGGTAAAATGTACAATAATCTCAGACATTTTCCAAAGCCTAGAATAACAGGGAGAAGAACAGTCACTCTAAGATGAACCAGAAACTTTATCAACATATTCAAAAGGGGAATATTTCCATTTTTCAGTGCCATAAGAAAGCGAGCAGAAAGTGAACTGATAATACCCACATGTGGAAGTTACTTAAAACTTAAACTGATCTGTATGCTGGGTTATTTGTAATTGAAAAGTCAGCTAGCTCACGAGTGCCTACTGAGACATGAGACTTAAAGAAAGCTATAAAACATGAACAATAGTGCCAGAAAGCTTTCGAAGATAGCTTCACTCTCAGAAACAAAGACATCCTCAATCTGAAAGGCAGCGCCTGTGGTTTCTGCCATCCAAAGTTAGATTATACAGGCTCTAAAATAGCAATGATTTGGATGGTATACATTTAAATGAAAAACATTTGACATTCATTCTGTCCCCAAAGTACTTCAAAGAGCTAACTGAACTGATTTTTGAAGGATTACAAAGTGATGAAGTTTTCTTGGATGAAATTTTAATTTGAGCAAAGGCCTTAAAACAGTACAATGAAATACGGATTTATTTAATTTTTTACTGCCATAGACACAAAGTCTTCTACCATTACATTTTTAAGAGTACATACTAGTCTGCAAAAAGCTATTTGTGGGGTCTGCTCAACTACTTTCAACGGTGACTCAGGCAAAAGAAAGTGATAGTTAAATGTATATGTCATGATGAAATAAAGGGCATATGGTCACCATGAGAGTGATAAAGCCATGGAAGCTTCTGCAGAGAAATACAGCATTTTATACACTGCGCTCAGCATAAAGCAGATTTATCAAGACAGGTTAGTTGATTTAATCTAAGTTCAGCAGGGATATTTTCCATTTTATGACATGTAGGAGAAGAGATTATGTGACCCAAATACCTAAATTCTACATATATACATATAATATAACATACAATACACAGGCCTATAATGTAAGATTCTGGAACAGGCTGCCCAGGGAGGTTGTGGAGTCTCCTATGGAGACATTCAAAACCCACCTGGATGT
This sequence comes from Megaceryle torquata, assembly GCA_024611175.1. Taxonomy (NCBI): domain Eukaryota; kingdom Metazoa; phylum Chordata; class Aves; order Coraciiformes; family Cerylidae; genus Megaceryle; species Megaceryle torquata. The sequence goes on from JANIJG010020916.1 coordinate 6,088, forward strand.
GTTCCTGTGTGACCTGATCTAGGCGATCCTGCTCTGGCAGGGAGGATGGAATAGATGATCTTTCAAGGTCCCTTCCAACCCAATCACATTCTGGGATCCTGTGAAAATCCAGTTCATATTAATACATGATCATACATTCCTAATATGTCAACAAACTGATCTTGTTTAGCAAGATGGATGGATGGATGCAAACATAATTCTCTAGTAAAGTCAGAAAGTGAGGGAAGACTCTAAACCTGTCTGCGGGAGTATGACAGGTACTAGCTGTACCAAAATCACCTGGGTGGAGACATGACAGATGCTATTATCACTGTGTCTAGCAAGACAAAGCACAGCTGAAGCCAGGAGGTAGCTAAAAGAAACACTAAAGATCATGCCCTGAGAGAAGCTGCCAGATCCTGTTACGAGGAGCGGAAGAAATATAATGTATAAATAATAGCTACATGATTTCACAAAGTGTTATAAAATCCATGGTCCGTGTTGGACCATGATCTTTGGCAACAGATCCAAACCTGGAGAACGCATCACACCACAAAGTGTGTATCCACTTAACTTCTTGGTGCACTATCTCCAAGAGCCTGAGCAGGCTCTGACTGCAAACACAGTTGCCTTCCCTCTTCCACAAAGTCACCCCTGCACGCTCATTAAACATTATTCTGTAGGTAATTGCTGACTAAAACCATAGTGAGTCTGCACTCAACCTTGATGGTCAAAGGTGGCTTTGCCTGTATTACAGTTTCTTGCTACTGAAGGTATTTAATAAGTAGGGAGTCAGATTTTGTGAGACCTCCATAATTGACAGCTTTCTTAACTGGCACAACAGAAACAAAAATAGGATAGTATTGATGATGCTTTACTTCTGAGGCAGAAAAGAGGGCACATTTTCCATCAACAGAATAATACATCAGTGCCACTTGTATCACACAAATTTCACTGTTAATCATGTTCAGCGGTGTCGGTAATGAAGATGGTTTTGCATTGGTAGCTTCATAAGGCATTTACGAGGTGACGCTGTTCTGACACTAAGCATAGGTAACAGTGTAGTGGGTGATCCTAACAAATGTAAGTGATGCAAACGTAGTGTTTAACTGGTAGAATAAGCCGTCTTAAATACAGCATGCAATATGTAACCATAAGCTGCTTACAAAGAACCTCTAAATTGTATTTTAGAGGTTAAAAGAGAGTGTTTGACTGATGAGGTATTTTAGGAAACACTTTCACCATATAAGATCACTGGCAGCTGTCATTTATCTCACTCTGACCAACAATAAAGATAATCTGAGTATACAAGCAATAACAAATTTTCTGCTGACAAGAATGCTCTCTAGTGCTCTCCTCAATTTCAGCAATAGGCTATTAACCCATTGCTTGTTCAGCTTCTTCTTTGCAAAGCTACAATAACCTCCTTGTAACTTCGTTAGCTTTCACCGGGCTGGAGGGACAAACCTGGCAGGAAACTAAGAGCTGAGCAAGCTCTATCTCCTAACAGAAGACATGAAAATGGAGAAGTTCAACAAGGGCAAGTCCAAAGTCCTACACCTGGGGGAGAATAACCACAAGCACCAGTACAGGTTAGGGACTGACCTGCTGGAAAGCAGCTCCACAGAGAAGGACCTGGGAGTCCTGGTGGACAAGTTCACCATGAGCCAGCAATGTGCCCTTGAGACCAAGGTCAATGGTCTCCTGGGGTGCATTAAGAAAAGTGTGACCAGGTCGAGGGAGGCTCTCCTCCCCCACTACTCTGCCCTGATGAGGCCACAGCTGTGTCCCGTACTGGGATTCCCAGTTTAAGAGAGACAAGGAAGTACTGGAGACAGTTCAGTGAAGGGCTACAAAGATGATTAGGGGACGGGAGCATCTCTTATGAGGAAGGGCTGTTTCCAGTGGTCCCAGTGACAGGACAAAGGGCAACAGGCACAAGCTGGAACACAGGAAGTTCTATCTGAACACAAGGAAAAACTTCTTTGAGGGTGACAGAGCACTGGAACAGGCTACCCAGAGGTGGTGGGTTCTCCTGCTCTGGAGACTTTCAAAACCTACCTGGATGCGATCCTGTACAACCTGCTCTAGGCAAGGCTGCTTTAGCAGGGAGAATGGACTCGATGATCCCCAGAGGTCCCTTCCAAACCCTACCATTCTGCAATTCTGTGAAGCGCTCTGCATCCCTCCAAATCAATCAAAAAATGGCTCAGATTACTGTAAAAGGAAAATTAAGAGTGAGAAGTGACATCCTGAACAAGCAGTAAATGGTTAACATTCCCTTGCCCTGAAGCCAAGAATGAGCACCAGATAGGTCCTGTCCACGGGGGAGGGGGGGGAATAAAAAAAAAAAAAGTATTAGCACCAGCAGACACTGACATAATTAGCCAGGATCTATCCAGGGAGGAATTTGGAACAGAATGAACAAGAAGACAGGCATTGAGATGGCATCTGCAGAGGCTGGAGAACAATTTCCAGAGAATGAATGCCTTTTAATGAACCAAGGTTTAACTGTTACCAGTCCCCTTTACTGTTACCAGTACTGTGAGAAACGACAAGCGCCGTTTGTATCACTTTCTCCCTGCAGGATGCTTCTGAGGGAGAATAAACTTCTCTCCTTTTTCTCCAGTGTCAGCTTGTTACTGCCGCACTGCCTGTAATTGAATAAGCTTTATTCAGATGATAGCTAAATTTAGCTGATATTAGCATCAAGTCTCTAGAGGGGTGAAAATGGGGAAGAAAGCTTTAAATAAATAGACTAAGATAATACTAAATAATAGATGAGATATATGGCGGAGTGAACCTCTACCAAGGGAGTCTAGCACAGAGCTAATTCGACTTCGGGTTGCTGACGAGACAAGACGTAGCACCGCTGCTGCTCTCCCCTTTCCTCCTGGCCTGTTATTATTGTTACCCCTGTGACGGGGGGGGGGGGCTCTCGCAGCCCCGGCCCCACTGCAGTGACTCCATGAGGGTGTAACAGAGAGGGCCAGCGGGCTGGCCCAGGCACTGCAGAGGCGGGAGCGAGAGACCATAAGGACGGGCCGCCAGCAAGAACCCAGCGCTCCAGATGCTCAGGGCGGTTCTGAGGAGAAGCCCTCACAACATGGCATCCCAAGATGGCGCCCCAGCCCTTCGCTTCCGCGGCTGCCGCAGGCCTCCCTGCGCACGCGCGCCAGGCCTGGGGCGGTGCGGGAAGTGAGGCCCTTGCCGTGACCGCGGGGCGGAAGCGTGGCTAGGAGGCGGAAGTTGAGCACCAGCGAAGGCGCGCGGCGATGTCGGCCTCTCTAGTGCGGCGGGGGCTCGAGCTGCTGGAGGCGCCGGGTGAGCCCGCGGCCTGTGGGCACGAAGGGAGGGGTTTTCCCGGCCTACGGAGGGAGTAATTTCCTCCCTGTTCCCGTTGCAGGCCGAGGAAAGGCCCCGTCGGGAGTCCGACGGAGCCAGATTGGCACTGGGGCGGCGGGAGCTGCGAGGCGGAGGAATCGGGTGCCAGGGTCTGACAGAAACAAAGCCACGGTTAAAGGCAGAGTCGTGAAGTCGGCGATAGGTGAGTCCTGGCCTGCCTCCAGGGGGAGGGAGAAGCAGCTTCGCCGCCATCCACAGCCTTTGCACCGGGTCCCCCTGTGGTGTTCCGCAGCCTCCCTCCCGGCCGCTTGTACCCATCCTGTCCCCTCCTTCTGGGTGCCCTTCTGGTATCACCCACTTAAACACAACCTGATCTGTGGATGTCCCTCAGTTGTAGCGGTGTCTCTCCTGGAGTCTTGCTGATCCTCCTGTGTCTTTCCTCGTGTGCTGTCTGGATCAGCAGCTGATGTGGTTTGTCCCACTCTGCTTTTTCCTAGAGGAGTATCATAAGAAGAAGGCTGTGAATCACTTGAGGGAAAACCTGCAGTACATGTTGAAGGGACGATTTGTTGCAAACAAAGCCGTCACAGAACAAGTAAGATTGTCACTTCTGTGTCTGGGGGTTTCCTTCTGAGGAACACAGGTGAATGGGGATCATGCCCAGATCTTCCATCTTAGACCCTGTGTGAAGGAGTCAAGTTAAGTTGCTGCATGCAAGTGGCCTTGAGGAATTTCTGTGTGCACTGGCAAAATAACTTACTCAGTTTTAAACTCTTGTTGGTGTGTTGTTGCCTAAGATGTTCTCTGATACAAGGTAAAATGTACTGACAACTGTTGCCTTCTCTTAATTACCAAAGATATTTTGTATCTTCGTCTGGCAAAGAAACCCTGGTTCAGACCTCCTCCTTACTGTTGATCGAACTGGACTGGCCATCTCTGTAACTGGAGGCTGTGTAGCAAAGAACCAGACATGCTGCTCATGTAATAGGAATTTCATAGCATCTTGAATGATGTTTCTCACAACCTGAGAATTTAACCAATGGTCTTCCCCAAAAGGTAGTCCCATGCCAGGATTTGAAGAGGAGAACACTGCTAGAATCTCAAGCTGGTTTTATGATACACAGGCTGTTAACAAAGAAACAAATCAAGTGGTTTAGGCCAGTGTTTCTCAGGCTGGAGTTTGTGAAAAGAGGTGACAGTGTATTAGAAAATGCTGAGGGAATTCCACCAACTTGTTGGGTTTTCAGGTTGTCTCTGGGAGAGACCAGATAGAAGGTCATAGTTTTAGAAAGGTCTGAACTGAAATCAGTGTTTCTATTTTTGTGACCGTTACCAGAGAGTACTTTTCATATTTGACTCCAAATACTAAGTTGGTATTTGCTGTTGTCCCAGTGACCTCTTTTGGTTGACTTTGGTGATTGCCTCACTTTTCTTGGGAGGATGTAGCAGGGTACTAGTAGAATAGCAGCAATCCTGCAGATGAGCTTGAAAATCACCATTTCATCTGGATAACAACAACTGTCATTCTTTCCTTTTTTTTGTTGTCTGAAGGTTCTTGCACAGAACCGAGGCAGGAAGTCAAAAGATCAACCTCCAAGGAAGGTGGCAAAGAAGAAGCCTGAGGGCACTGTCTTTACAGAGGAAGATTTCCGTAAATTTGAAAGAGAATACTTTGGGAGACCATAAACAAGGTGACAGGGATTCTTGCAGCTCCAACCTTTCTGCAGCGAGTGCACATCACATAGGACTGGCCCTTTCCTCAGTGTGTTTGAGATGGGACATCAGAGACATGCCTCTTGTCAGGAAGTGCTTTAATGTGACACTACCAGAGCCCCTCTGCCTCTGTGCAGAACTTGCTACTGGCCAGCTAGAGCCATGGACGTTCTCTTGGCTCCGAGATGTGTTGTCCTTGTAAAGATCTCCCTCCAGCGAACATGTCATGTTCTTAATGTAGAAGGGTAGACTGAGCCAACTGTAAATCTTGCTCCCCTTCCTCTGGATGTAAAGCTTCTGCCACTTGTGTTACTTGGCAGGGAGCATTTAAAGTACTGCATCTGAATGGAGAAATATTTTGGGCCAGCAGCAATAAATCATCGGAAGGGAAGGATTTTTTAAACCTGAGTAGCCCTGCAGTTTCTGTTCTTATTGCAGCCTCAGTCAGGTTTTTCAGTCATTGTAAAAATTTTTTGATATGTCGTTTGATTAAATAATTGTTGCAGACCCTGCCTCTCTTTGCCTTTGTAACAGTGACAGTGATGGGCTATGCTTGATGAAGGCAAACTATGTCACTATTCTGATCCAAGCATCCCTCTGGTTAGGATGACTCAGCTGTGTGAATGGCCTCTGATTCATGTTGATGGATGTATTTAATCTTCCCTCCAACATGTTCAGGCCTTCCAAGAGTGCAGGTGGGAATGGAGATGACTCCTGTTTTGCCTACTCACGGTGTCCCCTCTTGAAGAGCTCTCACACAGAGAAAGTTGTCCTTTGGGTGCTGATAGCTGAGCCTCTCACTAAGGTGCAGCCACGCCAGGAACATGCTGGGTGCTGCCAGCTGCTGTAGCCGGGAGAGGTTGTGACCCAGATGTTTGTCTCGGCACGAAGTTTAAAAAGCGAGGTTGTGCTGGGTTAAGGGAAGCTCTTTCTATCACACTATTGGTCACTTCCTCGCTGCAACAAATAGAAGGTCCAGCAGATGGGAGTGTTGTTCCAGACACTTCCTTGCTAAACCACTAAATGTCCCGAGGAGCTCCCGCCCCAGTCCTTCCTTGTCCTTTACCTAGGAAGATGGGAAGTACATTCCCTTTGGAAAAAAAAAAGACTTGTGCAGAAGGACTAAAGCCAAGCTTTGGTTAGACTCAGGAGTTGACATGGACAGGGGGAGTGAGTGCACACTCAGCGAGCTTGCTGACAGCACAAGAACCTTGTGTTGACAACAGCAACCTTGACAGGCTTGAGAGGTGGGCCTTTGCCATCCCCGTGAAATTCAGCAAGGTCCTGCAGCGGGGTCGGGACTATCCCAAGCACGTATACAGGTTGGGCAATGAGTGGATCAAGAGCAGCCCTGTGGCAAAGGACTTGGTGGATGAAAAAATGAACATGAGGTAACAGTGTTGCACTTGCAGCCCAAAAAGCAAATCGTATCCTGGGCTGCATCAAAAGCAGCATGGCCAACGGGTCAAGGGGGGAGATTCTCCCCCCGGTGAGACCCTACCTGGCGACGCCATGGAACAGGTTGCCCAGAGAAGATGTGGATGCTCCTTCCCTGGAAGTGTTCAAGGCCAGGCTGGACGAGGCTCTGAGCAACCTGGTCTAGTGGAAGGTGTACCTGCTTATGGCAGGGCAGAGGTTGGAACTAGATGATCCTTAGAGGTCCCTTCCAACATAAACCATTCTATGATTAGGAGGGGCTTGGCTGACCCGAGTGGCAGCTGCCTAGATGTCATCACTGTTGGTCTCCATTCCCCCTTCTCTGATTATAATTTCTGGTGCTGTCCTCTTAAGTCTGTGCATCCTCCTGTGTTCTTTCCCTCTTGTCTGTTTAGGAGGTAAGGCCACCCAGATGTATGAGGTCCAGACAGGGGAAATGGTGAACATTCTGAAGTATGTGTACTGGAGATTGTGTAATAGCACATGGGAGGGGATTTTGCATAATAAGATCAAGTTCAACTTAGCTGCAGCCAAAAGTGGTAAATATAGAACAGTTCAAAGACCAGTTCCCTACTTTTTAAGTCTGTTCTTTCTCCCAAAAATTAAAAAAAAAAAAAAAAAAAAAAAAAAAAAAAAAAAAACCAAGAGAGAATATTATCAGGTATTGACTGCTCCTTAAAAGAACGGAAAGACTATTATTTGAAAAAGTAGTTGAGCAAAATATACATGCAGCATGTCTCCTAAAAACATCTATGATCTGTGCCTGCTGCATGTGAGCTGGTCTAACACACACAGCTCTGTGTGGAGCTGTCCTGGAGACAATTAACAGTAGGAAAAAGCTGGCCATGCCACAGCTTGAGTTTTGAAAGATTTCTGGGGTCTTATTTTGTTTTGAGTCTTCACATGTGGTACTTGGCAGTTCCTTTGACCTTACAGAGGTCCTTCATGTCACCCCCTGCACCTTGTCTACCAGTTCCTTCTACACACCCTTATTTCTCTGTTCAGCTCCCAAGCCCTTCTCTTACAGGCTGAGGAAAGCAAAACCATCCTTTGTTGCTCCAGAAAGGAGCAATAAGGGTAACATCATTCACGCTTTGTACAAAACCCAGCTTGTTTGCTTGCAAATGTAAGCAAACAGGAAAGATGTTCTTTTAAAGTTAATGAGGAATTTTAAAGTGGGGCTCAGAGCAGTTTTCCCCAAGGATAATAGCACCCAGATCTGTGGAGTTTTAAAGTGGGATGCATCTCTTATTACTGCCTGAAAAGACTATTGGGGCCAACACAAGTAATCAACTTTTTTTTTTGTTACGTTTGTATGGTTTAAGAGGGTAAAGTACCCTGAGATATTGGATTTTGACATCTGAAATCAAACTCGATTGTACAGCCAATGTTATCCTTACATAAATTAAACTTCATTTTGCAGGAGGAAGGAAGAGCAAACAGAAGTGAACAGGTGGCTCTAGATGAACCATCTTCTACAAGGGCAAAGTTCTGACACGTTCTGGACTTGATTTTTCCCCTCTCTAGCAGAGCAGGAGCTCCTATGAAATAAGAACAGCAGTGCCACCTGCAGACTGGGTAGATAGGGACAGGAGGCAGCCCCTGAGGGGATGTCTTCAACCTAGAGGGGAGAATAGGTACGAGCATGTTGCATGTGTCTGGTGATAAGCTAAAGCTAAGCATCTTCTCATACTCCCAACTGTCTGTGTTGTGGTCTAGTGGTGCCTAGTACATGCCAGCTCTTTGGCTGTGCTGGGACCACAGGAGGTAGCCATCTGAGGGCAACCTGGGCCATCTTTCTGCTCCTTGCAACCAGACTTTTCTGCCCCATGTAAGAGAGAAGAGGGGATGAGGGAAGGAGCAGGTGCCATACCTCTGTCTCCCATGTTGGAAGCTAACACGCTGCAGCCTGCAACCCTCGGACCCACCGGGCAGCATTTGTCTCCTGCGCAGCTGCAAGCAAAGGTGCAGAAAGGTGTCCTGCTGATGTGAGGCAAGGGCCGCGTGCTGGCTGAGCTCATCGGGCTGCTGGCTGTCTTCCCAGCTCTGCGACACCAGCTGAGCAGCCTGCAGCAGAAAGTGGAGGTAGCTGAGCTAGGGAGGAAGGAGGAGGAAGCCATCTTACAGTGCATCCCCACCCACACCCAGCAGGGAGTCAGAATGGAAGGTGGCATCACCAGCTTTAATATAAATGCAAATAAAAGCTCAGTAGAACCTTTCCAGGGAAATGATTTAGAGGAGGCAGAATCATTCCCAGATGCTCAGTGTTGAGCTAGCTTATTGAGAGTAAGATTCATCAAACCAGTTAATGGCTTATTGCTTCCTCTTATGTGAATGGAAAGCACACAGGAAAATTTGTTTGGACAGATACAAGCTAATGCAAACAGATACAGCCTCTGCTGGGTCAGCAAGTCTTACTTCTTTAGTGTAGAAAGCAACAGCTCGTACCAGCATAACATGTATTGGGAGAGGGGAAGATGGCAAATGTAAATCAAGGAAATGTGATTGCTCAGGACAGAAATTAACCAACTTCTCGCCTCTGAAGTGACACAGTAGTAACAAACCTGCCTGCCAATGAACAAAGACAGACTATGAAACTCAGGGGAACAACACTTAAAATGCTGAAAAAGCTGTGGGGGAAAACTATCGGGAGCATCCTAAAAAGCATTTGGGAATCTCAGCCCTGGGTTTCTTTTTCATGACTGACTTCATTTCAGTGTTCCTGATGATCAAGGCAACATCAGTACCTACAACACTGACAGGCTTCTGAACACCCTGGGTAAGGAACTGGTTACGGAACTGGTTACTGTAGAAAGGGTGCACAACATCAGCGCCCTGAATAACTCAGAAAAGAGAAGTTAGAGCAAAAGGAAGTTTCTCATTTTGAGAAAAGAATACCCATCAATTCAACTAAAAATGAGGCATGCAAAAGAGGGCAGGCTGCCTAATGCCTGCTCACAGCTTAAAATGTGTAACCCCATCCAAGGTAAGTTGAAGGTTTAGTAGGTTTGAGATGGATTAAGTTTGCATGTCTATCCATAGTTACATTAAATAGGATTAACACTGCCAACCACTAACTGGTGGGGGCAGGGGAAATAAAAAGCATGAAGGTTGGTCTACAGCCATCTACAGGGTTACATGCACTTTTGTTTGAACTAATTAGCTGCTGGCTGGGCTGACCAGTAATCTAGCCAAGGTGATCTGTCCTGAGCTGCACCATTTGAGTGCCAGCAAAATCATTTCTCTTATTTAATGGGAGGCAAAGACTAGGCCTCTTTCTGTGTCCACACACTGCAGTGGAGATGAAGAGGAGTTAGAGCTAGGAGATTCTCTGCCCTATATAAATTGACATATCTGCTGTGCTTGGAACTCACTCCCTGCCATTTTTAAAAAGGGTGTGTACGTGTAAAAGAGAGGAAAAGAGCAGCTGAAGGAGAAATGAGAGGCAGACAGACAGTACTTGGAGAACATGCACCTACGTAATAGGGAGATTAGAGTGGGTGGGTAGAGCCAGCTTCATCCAGTGGCTTGTGACACTGCATGAGTGCACCAAAAACAATGCAAAGACAGCATACCTAGGATACCTGAGCAACCAGAATAGTACTGCTTAGGCTGGGGGACTGGAACCCTCCTATTAACTCACAAGGCCAAACTTGTGGGCCTGAAGCACTTTGATGGGAAAGTCAGCAAAGATGAGATTTTTTGGCCCAGCAAAGGATGCTCATGGTAAGAGGCTAAGTGTCTTGGCACAGGGTATGAGGTGTACCAGAAATACATGTGCTGGACTGCACGGCAGGGCTGTGAATCAAGCAGGAGGATAGAGGAAGGTAGGTTGTCTCCAGGAGCCACGTGAACCATATTAAGAAAAAAAGGAGTATGCACAAGATATAAATTATGCATGTAAGAAGAACAATACAGATCCTGTTGTTCCTGAAGGTCTACGCCTATGGAAAGATTTTTTTAAAATTGTGTTATTCTGGACAAAAATAGATTTTCAAGGCCCCCCCCCCCAAAAAAAAAGTGATTTCTGAATTAGAAACAGGTTTAGTAAGTGGAGAAGAAGGGTGGCTACAGAATGGTGAGGGTTGAAAAAGCAAGGGACATCTCAAGCCAGAGAAAGTATGTGGATATGCCAAGAACAGAAGCTGAAGCATGCCAAAAAAAAAATATTGGTCAGGCAATACTTAACATGGCTGTGGGAAATGCGGGCAAGAGAAAGAATATATTTTTTTCACGAGGCACATGACTCCTCTCTGGAGACAACATGGCTTTGAGGCTGGGGGAGAGGGGGGCCATGACCAGTCTACTACTCTGTAAAATTGTTTTGATCAGAAAAAAGCACATTTTCTTTCTACCAGTCAAGCTCAGCAGCACTGAGGGAGCATTCATCTCCCAAAGGGCAGCCTGTCCTTGCAGCTATTTCTGGGCTTTCTGCCAGGGCAAAAGCTATTTGGAAGATTTTTATCATCATTCTTTCTGGACTCTCCAAAGCTACAGCTGGGGATTTATTTTTATAAGCACACTGTAAAGGTGCATCTGGTTCTCTACACAGGCATATGAAAAAGTTGTCAGAAGCATTGGTTTCCTCTTTTCATTTGCAAAGAGAAGTGCAAGCACCTGGGTATCTCTAATGGCAGGGTGTAGAGGAAGATAGTTATAAATATCACAGTAACAGCAGAAACAAGCTTGTGGGAGAGGGCCATAGGTTGTCAAGAGAAGCTTTGCAAGCAGTGAACCACTGGGGATGGTTTGATTACGTATGGGAGTACTGGGTTCCCGTTCACCATGAAGTACAAAATCAGCTAAGTGATCAGCAGCCTGAGGATCACACACACTGTGTGTGTGACATCTGCTTCGCTGCCCTTACTTCAGAGGACGAATAACTGAGACAGAAATCCCATCAGCCCTGCCAGCTTCAAATTCAAATAGCTTTTATATAATGTGGATTGGGGGAATTTTGCTTTTTCCATATATGTAGATGAGCTGGGAGCCTCCAGGGGCACGTAGCCTGCATTTCACGCACTAAAACCTATTTCTGGACATGGCATCAGCCTGTACTGAAGCCACAAGGATTTGATGGAAGCACATTTCTGAGAGGCTGTGACAAAAAGACAACAGCTCCTGCAGTTTGCAAAATGTAGTATTGGTCACCAAGCAGGAGGCTCTCAGGCTCCTTATCCCATGGGCTGAGGTTTGTAACATGATGGTGCCCGCCGTGTTCCTATGGCAGGCTGGACAAGCTGCTGGGCTGCAGCACCAAGTGGCATCATGCTGGCTGCACCTAACTCAAGCCTGGAGGAAAAGTATAAATTACAAATGCAGAGGAAGAGTCAGCCCTAATCTGTAGCCACTGTAAAAGCTTAACTAAACTACTAAGTATGGAAACACGGCGTCATTTAAGGAGGTGTTGCATAAGGTTGCCATATTGGCTGCCTCTGCAAAGCTGCAAGCTCAGAGCCTCAGCAACAGTAACAGCACCAACCACTCTTCAAGGGCGGGCTTCTGGTTCTCCTGCAAGGAATCCTATACAATGCACACGGAACAGAGAGCAAAGCAGCACATGTGTCACGCATTCCTTGTCTCCTGTTCCAGTTCTGATCTTCCTTCCCTGGAGTGAGTGTAATTTGGTAAATTCAAGCTACATAACTCTCTGGAGGACTGTAGAAACCAGCATCCTGTACTTACTGGCAAGCCCAGACACTGCCTCATCTACCTGCAAAGCATGGGCTTAAAGAAAAAAAAAAAAAATTAATCAGGGGTGGCTCAGAGACAGCCCTGCCATGGCCAGGCAGGGATAAATGTGTGGATAATATTTTCGGGTGTAAGGGCTGCAAAATACACCCGCCGCCCCACAGCCAGGGCTGCGGCCAGGTTTAAGCAGAAGCTGCAATGGCTCCAGGGGAAGTAAAGGTGGTTGTCCCCAGGCTGAAAAGGGGGATCAGTTTGGGAAGGAAAGGGGGGGTTTGCCCTGCACGGAGAAGTCACTTGCTCATGCACTCATAACAGTTACCATGTTTTTTTGTGGCTCAGCTGAGACCACACATACGCACCTCAGGTGGAGATACAACCCATCAAGGGAAAGACTGTCCTGCTCATTGGACTTTCCTGCTTCTAATTATCCCCATCCCAGCAGGTCCAGCTGATCTGAAGGAAACCTATCAGGTTATTCTACCTCCCAAAACACAACAGTCCCTTGTCCCTGCATGCACTCACCAGTAAGCATTGGAGAACAAACAGCACTTAAAGCAGGAGGACCTCAGTGTACCTGCCAGCTTGCATTTATATAGTGCATAGTAGAACACTTGCCCAGGTGACAGATGGGGCAGAAACTCCCAGGAAGGTGAGGAGTCTGGGCTAAGACTGCTCAAAACACAGGGAATTGTCACTTGTATCATGAAACCCAAGGTGGGGGGGTGTCTTAGTTATCCACACCACTTCCACTGTGGCACAGCCCTGACTCCTGACAAGGAATCTTCACTGTAATTTTAATGGCAACCTTGTCACCCAGGCACAAGCTGTGAGCACAGACAGGTCAAGTCACCACTGAGGGCCTGGCCTGCCCATCCCTCCCTGACAGCAAGCAGTTGCCTGTTACATACTTCAGCTGCCTGCTGGAAGAGCCTTCATACAGCAGGTCCCAGAGCACACAGCCAGTATTCTGTATTGCACATCAGCTACTGGCTTGAGGAATGAAGAGGGCTGGAGGACTGCAGCCCTATCGCAAGGATACACAGAGCTCAAGTGTCAGAAACCAGACACTCATCAAGGCCGCAACTGGACAAACGGTTGTCTTGTACCATTAGGGACCCTTCCCCTCCCTGCTGCATCACTAGTTGTAGCCCAGGGCTGGCTAAGGCTGATCCTGGAGCTCCTGCAACGCAAGTGCGCGCCAGCCAGGCTGGGATGTGTGGGTGCCAGAGCTGGGCAGCTTACCGGGTCATGTCAGTGCAAGCAAGAAGGAATCTTAAACTCCTTGGGGAAGGATGTGCACATCCACACACCAATGCTGGCTCCTAGCAGGCTAAGCAGGATATTAGGTGCTGCTACATCTGGGAAACAGTGGCTGGGAAAAAAAAAAAAACAAACCACCCACAACACACACAAAACCAAAAAACCTAACACCTCAATCAACCCACACCACATAAAATGATGAAAATGGCACATGCTAATTCCTGAAGCTTCTCTTAGCAGAACACAGCCACACTGGATGTGGCACTTCATTGGCATTCAGAACCATACAGAACAAAAAACAACCAACCAACCAATATTCCCTTGTATTGAGTGGGTACACTATCAATTTACCCACAAATAGAACACTATTATCCACAGGCAAGAAACCACCCTGCTACACAAGCTCCTGCACAATCATCCTCGTGCTCCCAGTTCTCTGCAGCACACAGGCAGACACAACAGCAGCATTGGGCTTACTTTCCCCTGTTGCATTTTTCCTGTTGACAAAACTCTAGCACCAGAGCATTAATTCACCTACCACAGCCCCACGGAGGAACACAAACCTCAGGAGCTTTATAGACCAACTCATCCATTTCCACTGTACAAGAATACAATTCACATTTAGGCCTTGAAATCCAACTCTTCAGCAGCTGCCTGAAGCTTCCAAGCCCTCCATGCTGTGCTACACAAACGTCTTCCGCCAAGACCACCAAGAGTGACCTCACCTCATCACGAGGCCAGCCCCTACCTCACCAGACTGGGCAAGGAAACATGTCCCTTTTTGGACATCTGGCGGTTCCTAGGGAGGAGAAACCCAAGTGATAGTTCAAGACTGCTGTTACTTGCTCTACACCCAGATCTCCTGTCAGCAAGCTGGTAATTTTGTTTGCCCCACCTTTTGTACCCTGTAACACTCACCTTTCACAATGTTCCAGTCAGTCCAGTCATGAGAATCACATTCTCCCACCAGTCTTACACAGACTTGTGCACATTCTACTAGTCTTACATCCCAGACTCTCCAGCTTAAGTGGGATTACTCTTTTGCTAGTGAAAAGCCCAAGTGCACCCCAGTGCAGTTCCCCTCTCTTTAGTACATTAATTTTTTTCTGAAATGTCAGCTTTAGTAACAAGCCACTTGAGATCCTCAAATGCTTTGAATCTTCTCCATGTATAGAGTGACTCAAGCCACATCCACCACCCAGTGGAACAAGCATCACCCCAGTGCACACCACCACATTCCCCGCTCAAGACAAGTACACCCAGTATTTATTGTGCTTGTACTTACACCTCCATGTGGTGCAACCTAGGATGGTTTTACAGGTACCCCAGTATTTCAAACCAGAAGCGCTACATTTACTATAAAATAATTTATTAGACAGCAATACACAGCTTTAGCAGCAAGCATATATACACGCACATACGATCTGCTGACTACCCTACTCAGGGGCTCTTGCTCTTTTGCCCTTGGCCTTGCGGACCTCTTCAATCAGATCTTTCAAATACTGGATTTCCTTACTAAGGGAATCTGCTTTCTCCTTCAGGGCCTGATTCTTCTGCTCCAACTCTCTGCACTCCCCAGACAGTGCCTCCTGTTCTGCCCTCTTCTTCTGCCGGTAACGTGTGGCAGCAGTCTTATTCTGCTCCATCTTTTTAAGCTTCTTATCTATTTTCTTTTCCCCTTTCACTTTTGCTGACACTGCCTTCTCCGCAGGATGGTCGTATGGTTTGGACCGCACAGAGCCGCAGCCGGCATCTGTAGGGAACTGGTTGTCATTGTGGGATCCAACCGAATGGGTAGGACTCTGTTGGGGTGTTCCCAGGTAGGAGTCTGGGCTCATGCATATTCCACTATCATCAGAATGGTTCTCCTCCTCTTTCTCAGACTTGGTGATCACTACCACAAAGCTAGGGCCCTCCTGTTTTCTTTCTCCTTCCAGAACATCCACTTCACTACCTAGTTCTAAACTAAATGAATGGTCTGGAGTGGAAGTCAGAGACCCTGGGGAGAGGGGAAAAGACCAAAGGGAAGTCAATGGGGCCATGGGATCTGCTCCAACTGGAGATTCGGGGAGATGGGTGATTAGGTCAGTTATCAGTGGAGGTTGTTTGTTATGAAATTCCTGGATGGTAGGGTTAAATAGGAGATCACACGTGTCTTCCAACGTGGCCATCAGCTCGTCTGGTGAGACGGTGGCTTCCATATTACCTAACAGGGCATCAAAATCAAATTCCTTCAGATCCATCTTCTCCACCATCCACTCCATGCCAGAGAAGGCATCCTCTGCACAATACAGGAAAAAAAATAATTGCCATTTCAGTTAAGTCAGCCACCGATACAACTTCAGCCTCTGAAAACAATCTAGAAACTCGTAACATCATTCCCATCTTTTATACTGGAATAAAAAAAATATTGACCATCAGAAAAAATCCCCCACCCTTTAGCTACATAAGGCTCCAGGGTACATTGTAAGCTGCCAGCTGATCTGACATTCCATCCCTCTTACTCCAACACCAGAGTACTTCAGGCTATTTGAAACATACAGCCATACTTGTTTCTTGTGACCTCTGCCAGGGAGTCCTACTGCAACAGCTGGTGGAGTTACCAGAAACACAACTAAAGTGCCACTTCACCATAAGCCAGCCCAGTAGCCAGTAATTCTGTATTGTGTAAGCAGCACAGGACACGTCCTTTCCAAGCAGAGGTAAGGACGTGAGGCTGCCTTGACATTTATTAAGCATAGTAATTTAGTATTTTAATCAATGTTTCTAAACATACTACATGCCACTGTAACTGATGCATTTTATGCAAATAAAGAATACCTTACCCTGGCTGCTATCTATGGTGTTGCCTAAACTGTCCACAGCAAGCCAATTGGAGGAGACTGCCTTAGCCTTGTCGCTGGAGAACCCATGCGAACCGAGGGGCTCGGCCACCTCCAGGTAGTCATCTAGGAGTCCCAGGCTTTCCTCAGCCACCGAACACGGCTGGCTGAAGGGGGATAATGAATCCCCCAACAGCATCTCGCTGTTCAAGAGGCTCATCTTCGTCAGTTTTTAATGCTTTGATGTCAAAGGATGTAGACAAGTAGAGGGTCTTTTTGTCAGCTACAGCAATGCTGCTGTGTGGTGCTGTGAAAAACCTGCAAATAGAACTTTAATTCATTAGTGCTTGTTGGACGAACATAGTAGCTTTTTAAAAGTAATACCACTTCAGGAAGTATGACAGTACTCTAGAAACTTGTATGACTTCTGCGTTCTCAGGACTGACATTTAATTGCACTGTAACATCTCCGCACTTTTAATTTCTGGATGAAGGCTCGCCAGAGGCAGCCGCAGGCTCCAAGTGCGTGTCTCCCACTAAGGGCCTGCCGGCTTCCTCATGCCCAAATCTGGGCGGGCACAGCTGCCGCCGACCCCACCCACCCGCCGTGACTCAAAGCCACGCCAGCAGCCGCGGCCATTTCGCGATCCCGCCGCCTCCCTCACCTCACCCCGCCGGCGGCCGCCATTTTGTATCTTGCCACGTTTCCACCGGGGCTCCAACACCGGGCGCCTCAGGCTGCCGCCCGGGATTTACCCAGCCGAGCAGTGCCCAGCACTGAGGTTGCGGCACTAAGAGACCAGGTGGAGAAGGACAGTGGACCTCTCCGAAACGAAATGACTTACAAAACGGGGCGTTCGGGTGAGAAGCCGAACAGAGTGTCACGCACACTCTTTACTGACTATTTCCCGAGGATTATGAAAAACCTCCAGGTGGTCAGGGCTAACGCTACAGTGTTACGAGTGCTATACAGTACTGAAAACAGTAGTATAGACTTAAGGCTACAGTGCTGAAGGACTACAGTACTGCTGCCAGTTTGTGAACAGCCCCCATTTGTCTACTCGAGACGATATATTAAATGGGACGGGAGATTCTCAGAACCCCGGCACCTCCAACGCCCCCTTTTCCCTCCAAAACAGCAGGAACCCCCACGCGGGGCGGAAAAACCCTTCCTGGAAGGGTGCTACTTACTCCCACAGGAACCCCATAAAACGGGAACATCTCAAACTTTCGCAAATCGACTTTTCCCGAGCCATGTAAGACCTAGGAATTTATCGTACTTTGTTCTCGAATGGTATTTCCTGCCTTTTCTGACCCCTGCCACCCTGGGGAGGCTGAGCACTACCAAAAATGCTTACTCGCCCGCCCCCCTTTGTTTTTTGTTTCTTGTTTGTTCGTTTGCTTCTCCAGGGAGATGCCATCCATTACAATACGGGTGATAAAACTCGCCCCCGAAGCCCACTTAGAAAGGGAACCGAGGGCGACTAGCCCTAGGAGAGGGAATACCCGTTCCCCGCAGGCAGTACTCACGCCATGGTTGCAGATGCCGGGGATGTGCTGAGGCCGCCGCCGCTGCTGCTGCGCCTGCTGCACTGGCCAATGCCGCCGCTGGCCCTGCCGCCCTTAAAGAGCCATGGCGGCCAGGGGAGGGAAGGCTGCTCCGGTCCGCGCGGGAAGGTGCTGCGCCCACACACACGCAACCAACACAATCACTTTCAGGAACAGACACACAATGAGGTGGCACCGCCCGCGCGTCGTTTTTATATAGCAACCGCCTTGAGCAAAATAAGATCCGGCTGTGAGGTGTCCTTCCGCTAAGCATCACCTGCCGCTCGCCAGCGGCCGCCAGCCTGTAGTCTCTCTTTCTGGGCTTCTCTGCTACCATTCTGCTGCGGATTAAAGGCAGGAGCCGGAGCCGACAGCTAAAGTGACAATTCCACAATGGGGAGACGGAGAAGGGACTATATGGTGTACCTCCGCGACTTCGCTCCACCAGGCGAGGCTGCATCACGTGACCGGAATAGCTGAGGACGCTCCCCCCGCCCTTCCCGCGGGGACTGCGGGGCGGTGTTTGGTGCTTAACCGCCAACAAAGACGGGGCGCTCTCACAGGAGACGTCACGCAGCTCGCCACGTGGGAAGGTGGGCGATGATTGGCTAGTGGAGTGTTGTTCACGTGCTCTGTGAGCTGCCATTGGCCAACACCCGAAGAAGGCAGATGCTATGGGGAGGGGGTGGTGAGAAGCATCTGGGAGGGGGAATGGCGCCCGGGGAGGGAGGAAGGGGAAGTGGTAGCGGTGCCTCTTGCCGGCCTGTCTCTCGAAACAGCGCGTTTCTTGCCCGCCCCCCCCCCCCCCCCCCCCCCCCCTGTGGCTTGTTTGTTGTTTCAGGACCACTAAATTACCAAGAATGGTTTATATTATATAACCAACCCATCCTTAGCCCGTTTTTAGGGGGAGACTCTGACAAACAGCCAGATCTAATTTGTACTTCAAATTGGCTTCTGGGCCAGACAATCATGCCTTCCAGATGGAAAATCCAGTTGCACTCACCAGCAGATATCCCAGTGTGTTCGGCTCCCACATCAGCTGTGTCATGCAGTTTGCTTCTTTACAGCCTCAGGGGCTGGTGGTCATCACAGTCCCTGGTGAGGCAGCATCACTTTCCATCACCTGTACCAGTTCAGCTGTCAGCCCGGTCTCACTGTCCTGTTGTTTTTCCTAGAAGCCTATCAACAGCTGTAGCAGCTTTATAACTGCCAGATTTGGGATTTGTCTCCCTAGGAAAATCCTTTCAGGTTGCCTTTTCCAAGGGTGACTCTGCTACTCTTGCTCAACCTGTATCACAAATCAAGAATAACTTTAAGAAAACAAATCTCATGCTGTTTTGCACACATGCAAAGATTTGGACAGCATATGATCCTCTCATTTTCTGCCAGGTCAGAATCAGGGATATGTTCAACCATGGTGTAAGTTACATGCCACTGGCCAGATCCTGGCTGTAAGGTGCTACCATTGCTCACAGCCACAGGGTGTTAAAATGCTGCCATTAACAGTGACAAGCCCGAGCTGTTCTTTGCTTGGTTGAGGGCTAGCAAGGCAAGGTGGCAACTGCCTTAGTGCAGGCCCCAAAGGTGGCTTGGAGCA
Organism: Megaceryle torquata; assembly: GCA_024611175.1. Classification (NCBI taxonomy): domain Eukaryota; kingdom Metazoa; phylum Chordata; class Aves; order Coraciiformes; family Cerylidae; genus Megaceryle; species Megaceryle torquata. The sequence goes on from JANIJG010020916.1 coordinate 25,479, forward strand.
GGTCTCTGAGGTGTCCTGTTCCAAATGTCCAATTTGAGGACCTGGTGGGAGCAGCAGCCCAGGCTGAGATACACAAACTCTCTTGGAGACAGGTGCAATGCCCAGGGCTAGCCACTTGTTTGCGTTCATCCACTGGAAAATGCCTGTCACCTGCACCAGAGTGCATATAGGGTGGCCTCACATAGAGAGTCTGTGGCTTCCTTGTGGTATCTGTGACATTTTTGGTCCTTTTAGCCTTTGTTGTAAGCCATAGTTCCAGGGCTGTATGGCCTGATGATAGACAATTATCTTAAAGCAACAGATGAACTCCTGACCAGGGTTATCGTTCAAGGCAAAAAGAACACTCAGCCACAAAGCATTTCAAGCTGAAGTTACCAAAGCTCTACCTTGCAAGTCCTGAACTTCGTGCTGCCCATACATACTCCTCCTGGTCTGGAAAGGCTCCTGTCACCAACCATAATTTAAAAGCCTGCTCATGTTCACCTTACACCTTCAAGGGACACGTGCCATGTAAAATCCAGGGAAAGACAATAGTGGTGCTGAGGGAGACCTGACAAGCCCCTAGGGACAGCACTGAGAGAACTTCCCTCATTCTTAATCCCTTTGTCTGATACTGATACAAGAACAACTATCTACTTGCAACACCTCTGTGTACTTCCCAAGTTTCTCCACGTTTTGTGGGGCTTAATCTGCCTAGCAAAATGCATGAGACTGAAGTCAGCTTTTGAGGAAGGTTTAAGAACAAGCCTTCTCAGGGCCATCATCTGTGGACAGCCAGAGCTTGTAAGGAAGGTCAGAAGATTGTCAGTTGTGCTGTAGATAAGCAAGATCACTCCTGAAAGGCTTACTGAGATACCCACCTCTAAAATCCAGTGCTGCAACTGAGAGCATTTGGGTAGACTCAGCCCTGATGGACCTTACAAGGAACACTGCATTATACAAAAAACAGGATGACAGTGGTTGGCCTGGATGGAGAGGATCAGCCAGGCACAGTTCTGGTGTGAGAGGGCAGAGGTGTTGAGCAACACACAGCAGAGATGTGAAAATCTGCCTCCAGGTCTCCACTCCACAGCCTAACCATATCTCCATTTCCTAGTACCACTTGTAGGGACACATTTAGCAAAGAAGTGTAAACCACCATCAAATCTGAGTGGTTGCACTTTACAGCCACTTCAGCTCAGGCCCAAACAATTGCAGAGAGTCCACAGTAGCAAAGACCAGGCCCATGTATTATTTTAAAAGAGCAGTTTGTTTTGGTTTGACTCCCCTGCCCACCTCTCTCCAAAACTGCCCTTTCTTTGTTTGGGATATTTGCAGGCATGCAATGTTTTCCTGGCCAACTTCATAAGGGACATTGCCATCCTAACAGGCTCTGCCTTTGACTCCTGTGCTGCTATGGTCTAGCCCTTGGACTCCTCTGTGGAGTAAATCAAATTATGTGTGCAAAAGCAGATACGGGAAAAAAAAAACCAACATATGCAGGACTGACATGTTAAACTATGAGCAATAACTGCAGGTGTGCAAGAGAGCTCCAGGGCTGATGCTTATTCCTTCACTGGATTAAGAAAAAAAAAAAAAAAAGGAGTCTTGAGGACTAGGGAGCTACACAGCAAGATCCAAGCTGAACTTACGTAAGTCTCCCTTCTCCCTAGAAAGTGGTATTTTGGCAAGTGGGGTGACTGCAGCACAGTGAACCCAAAGCTGCTCCCAAACACTCTTGGGTTGTAAGTAGCTTCCCCCACATCAGCCCCTGCCCCTATTTGATGCTCCCTTCTCACTGGATTGGGAGGCCCAGCAGCAGGGACTATCGAGAAACTGGTTTCTGAAAAGATGGCAAAGTTTCCTGAGGGAAAAGAATAATCAGGTTTGTTTCACTTTGAAGCCTTGTTTGTTGGATGTCTTTGGAAAGGGGGGAATAAAACAGTGATGTTTTTGATAGAAAAAAAATGCCCAAATGCAGAAAGAAATAAAGAAAAATTAAATAAGACAGTTATGTCTTCTGACAAAAAATGCTGGCCAGCCACACTGCTGTGTCCAAGTCAGACATGCCTCAGCATCAGTCAGCAGCAGTGAGGGTCCTGAAAACAGCCACTGAAAAACCCTGCCCTGGCTTGAGGCTCACACCCCCAAAATTTATGTTAATTATCTACATTTTGTATGAATTATATTATCTTGGCAGCATGCAAGTTTATCTATCTGTTAATGTCGTGCTGTTGTCTGACACACCAGGGTCACTGGATCTCTGTTCTTGCTCTGCCACCCCTAAAGACAGGAGGACCAAGTTTGCAGCAGCAGCCTGACACCTTTTTCCACTCCCACCCTATCATGCCAAGAAGCATCCATTGTAGATCAAATTCTCTTTCCCTCAGGGAATTTATTTCATAAATACCTTCATCTGGCTGATTTCTTGGGGCTGCCCTTCCAAAGACCGATGCAAGGGTTGTTGTGGGGAGCTGTGCTTGCAAAAGCAGGTGGTAAACAGTTAAATGTTTCTGGTAAAAGGCACAGGGCTGTGCTAACAGCCAAACAGCCCAACAAGCCACCTCATGCTTCCAGCCTCACTAGGACAAAACCACAATGAACAATCCAGAGAAAGTCTCCAATATCCCCTTTTAGCCCTAATCCAGCCCTCCTACACAGTCATAAACTATATGTGATCCTACAATAAACCAGGGATACCTTTCCTGGCCTAGCTGTGACTCAGTTCACATCACAATAGCAATAAAATTATGTCCTCTTCAGTTAACTTTGAACATATCTATCAAATATCCTATAGTCAAAACTGTCTGCATCATAAAATACATTATCAGTTTCAACTGTCAAAGCAACTTTTCTTCCTCCTTATTTAGAAAAAACACATTCTTGTCCCAGCAAATGAACACATTGTGGGGTTTCTTACACAATTACAGAAACCTGAGAGCTTCAGCACCAAAACCTGTGCTTGTTTTCCTCCTCTTCCTCATATAAATGATAGGATCCAGAAGCTGGATATGGTGGGTCAACAGTGGGCCTATCACCTACTCAGCTGCTGTCACTCCTCAGCAGGACAAAGAGAAAACAGGAATGGGTGGAAACAAGGCCAGGAAATCCCTCACTTGTCAGGAGCCGAGACAGCACATGGACAAAATTAATTTAGTTCATTGCTAATTGAAATACATTTGTATGGTGAGAAGCAAAGGAAAATTAAACCCCTTTCCCCAGTGCACACCAGCCCCAGAATGGCGTCTCCACAGGTTTCCTGGTTGTTCCTCCTGCTCCTCCTCACACATGCCCCCCTACTGCTCACAGGGCTTCTCTTCACCTTTTTTTCCCCTTGTTCGTCTCCTTTCCCCAGCACTTTCCCCCTTCTCTTACCTCGACTCCCACAGAGCACTGCACCAGCAGAGCTGAGGAGCTGGGCTGTACAAAGCCACCAGAACTGCCAGTGGCTGGGGCAGTTCCCACCTCTCCTCACAGAGACCCCTCAGCCCCACTGCCAATCCCAGCACAGGCACCCCTCCCTAGAGAAGAGGGGACCTGCACAACCTCGCTGGTCTGGAGACCTGGGATAAATGGGTGCCTGCTCCCAAGAAGGAGCCCCCATTTCCTCATAGGGGCCTCTGCAGGGATGCAGTGCTTCCCCTCCAGACAAAGCTACTATCTCCGAGGGTCTCAACTCCCTTTGCACACGCACCCTTATGATCACCACCCTGCCCTCCCCACCTTGACCCAAGCTTCCAGAGATGACAGTAATTAAGTTATAAATGCTGTGCTTGCTTCTCCCCGCCCCCCCCATATGTTTTCACTTCAGCCAAACAGCAGAAATATTTCCTGGCATGTGTCCTCAATTGAGGGCAGGGAGGGAGGTAAGCTGGTGGAGAGACCCATGGAAGGGACGTGCTCTTTGAGCATTTTTAGAAAAAAAAAAACCACCAAAAAAACAAAACACACACACACAAAAACAAAACAAAACAACGGTGTCATTGCTCAGCTTTTCATGCCTATGATGCTAAGGACAGCGTTGGTGAAGGCAGGCAGCAACTACCCACCTTGTTACCTCAGGCCTCGCTGACAAAGCCTGCACATCCAGCATGCCCTGCGCATGGCTGCTCCTGCTCTGAGCTGAGGAGGGTGCCCATGCCCAAAGTCAGAGGAGCTTCATAGAAGGCAGAGCAACTTTACAGAAACCTGTCTGGAATAGCATCTCACTGACAAATCCCTCCAAGATGCCAAATCACAAGAAATTGAAATACAGGGCAAGGGGGAGGGGCGTGTGGGTGTGGTATGAGCAAAGTCCAGACCTTTAGCATCCATGGATGTGGCCATCGCAGTTTCATGCAGAAGCACTTCAGTTATCAGTGGCATTTTGTAAACCAGGCCCCTCCTGCTCCCCAACCCTTGCATCAAGGGCTGTTAAAGCCAGGGCAGCACAGCAGGGATGGCTAAGCACCAGCTCTCTGCTCCTCCAACCAGTGCAGCCAACAAAGCTTGGCATGAAAGAAAGAAGTCAGTCTTTGCCCAAGGCATGACCAGGATGGATGAAAATTACCTTCACCACCAATGGCCAAGAGAGCGTGACAATTTGGTGTCTTGGAGGCAAAGAGGTACTTTCACAAAATTTTCAAGCCTGGAAACCTGGAGTGTCCCCTGAAATGCCATCTCCCCGTCAAGCCTCCTGCATTAGGTCTGTAGAATCTACAGCATTGCTGGCGGCAGGAGGTGGAAGGTGATGCTCAAAGGCTGAAGACTAAAGTCTTAATTCCAAGAACGCATAATTCATTATGCTCTCTTGCAATGAGCTTGCTCACATCTCTCCCAGGGATCCCTGTTCGCTTCTGGATGCTGAGAAAAAGGTCCTTATCTTTACTTGTGTGTTTCCTTTACTGAAACCAAACAAGAAGAATCCCTCCCAGAGTTAGCACAGCAGATACCAGTGCAGAAGCCACACCAGGAACAGTAACCTTAGCAAACACCATGCTGGCCTCAGCACAGCACTCCCACCTGGGAAAGCACAGAAGCACCATGTACCTCCCTACTGCAGAGCACTCGCAAGCTGACGGGCCAAGGATTAACCTCCCCAGTCAAAACTGGGAGCAGGAGACAAGGACTCATAGACTGAAGATCAGAGATGGAAAAATTAGAGACCACAGCAAGATGGGGACTTGGATTCAAACCTGCTGGCATGTCAGGGAGCACTTGGAGCTGGGCTCAGAAACCTAGCCCTGGCCAAAAACTTGACACATCCTCTTGGCTGGCAAGGGCTCATGCTATCACGTTCCTGCACAGAGCTGGCCTGCACCACATGAATGATAAGACACTTCAGTGTAAGAGCAAGAGCTGCTTACAGGTATATTTCAAGCTAATTCACCTCACCTCTGTTCACACGCACACACAGAGCTTATTTTCCCCTCTTTTCATCTGCAGGACATGAAGTTTTCTCTTCAATATTATAACCCTTTGAGCAGACCCACTTGTACTTTTTTCAACTCCTTAACATAAAAAAAAAGCAGTATAAAGCTGTTTTCAGTGGCATATCCTTCAGGCTGCCCTGCTCCTTTCTACAATCCCAGCTTATCTTCCACATCTATCTTGTTCCAAAAACTACCATTTATTTACACTTGAAACCCCCTCCTGCTGTACATCAGCGTGGGGGTTGGAACACAACAGCATTGTGGAAAAGTGCCTGCCATTTCCGGAGGGAAATCCCACTAATTAACAACTATCAGAGCTGCAACTAATTGTTCTGTATGAATCACCTTTGCACAAAAGCCAGTGAAGTAATAAAATTGGCCTGTGTGAACCATTGCATTGCCCAAAACTGCTGCTGCAGTACTCCAATAAAACCCCATCCCCTTTCCTTCCAGGCCACTCCACCCCCACATTTATTCTGTTGCATCATGGGCTTGAAGGGCATATGTCCACATGAAGGTTTCATCACATCGTAGAGAACATCAGAGTATCTCAACTGGGCACCTCCTTTTTTTCTTCACCTCAGTGATATTCCAGAAATTCAAGCCACACTAAAACGTGCATCACAGTTGAAAAACAGGCAGATACAGCCACATTCAACTCTCAGAGCTCTGCCTTACATGAGAGTATCCAGAAAACTCTAATTTTGCAACATCCTCTTTACCTTACAGGCTACTCCAGGTCTCCAGTCCCATGATGGGAAAAGCTGAGACCCATGTCTCTACGCAAGATATCTTCCTCAACTCTTACAACCATGTGCCATCAGGAAGGTCAGCTCTTGCTGCCACCCTTCCAGGTGGTCTCAATTAATCCCATGGAGTTAAAACACAGCACGCAATTGGGAGCTCAGCCACACAGTCAGCCACTGGGAGCCCTGGACACACTGTATTTATCTGTAAATCAAAGTGAAGTTAAGCAGCTCCCTGGCCCTGACAGCACTGGTGGGTCTCCCAGAATGTATTGCAAATTATTTTTATGACGTGATGTGTGTCTTCCCACATTGGACAACATGTTTACTCAAGAGTTTCATCTGAAAAAATGCCAGAGACTGTCCATTGGGACCAGAATAACTTCAAGAGGATACGCCATCCTACTTTTTTTTTTAATCCATCAATAGCCATTGTGCTGTTTAAAGAACCCAGAAAAGTTTTGTTAGGGGAAAGCTTTTCAACAATTCAATTGCTATTCCTCCCCCCTCCCTCCATTTTCTGCCACTTGCAATTCCCCATCTTTTATGTTTGGGTTTTTTCCTGGGTGGCTACACTAAAACTTCTGCCCAAAGGGCTCTGGCCAAATTTTGCCCTCAGACATGCATATTCAACTGCCGATGAAATTAGCAGCATGTTTGCGTACAGGGAGGAAGGAATTTGGCTCCATCAGCAGCATTTTCCAAGCAGCCACAGAGTGCATGTTCACCAATTGTTTACACCCATGCTTCAGACACCATGGCCCAGGGGCAGCTAAATTCCCAGACCCTCACAAGTCACATACTAAAATCCTCACTCTGGTGAGCTGCTCAGGAAGCATACCTCAGCTCTCGGCACTGGAGGAGGGTGCAACACACCCATGTGGTGTGCCAGCACACTGGCTTTGCTCTTCAGGACCTCACCACCTTCTTGGCCTCAACCTTGCTCAGCTGCAGGTAGGGTCAGCATGGAGGAAAGTTGATGTTACACATTAAAAAGTGTGCATTATTCACACATTGAGACTCTCCCTGGGGTTCTGCTGGACTGTTGAGTGATTCAGCTCATGTAGGAGCTCACTGATTGCAGAGGGATATGGGTGTCTCCATATGCTGCCTGGAGTTATGTCACCAGACAGCCACAAGCTTAAATGTCACATCTTATCTGCCACTCCACAGAAAGGCAGAGTGCTCCCTGCCAGCAGATAGCACTGAAGCTCAGTCATGGGTAACACTTGTGGGACATCCAGAGGAGCATTCAAGACTGGCTAGATCTTCTGTAGCATTTTCAGGGAAATCAGCTGCTTCCTGATGGAGGGAGGTTTGCTTTCTTCCTTCCTGGCATCTGGAGACATACAGCTACTCTTCCATCATCTGCTCCTCTTCAGACTGGTACCTCCAAAGTGTAGTGCCAGAACAGCAGCCTTCCAGCTCCTAATTGATCCTGGCAGGAAGGACAACAGGTCAAAGAAAAGCTGGTTTTAGGACTGTAGTAGACTTGGATAACTCAACTGACGTCCCCAAAAGTCAGACAAGACCAAGCTCAGACCTTTCCCACAGACATGTCTATGCTTAAATGTATGTGTGCGCACACATCTAAATATATACAGAAAACCAAAACTGACAGGCCTCAGCCCTTCTTGATTCGGGTAAAAGGAGTTATGATGTATGCTAGCCTTGTATTTTGGGATCCTGATGTGACCAGGCTTAGAAGAAAACCTGTTTTGGGGAAGCATGGATCCTCATTTCCTCTGCCCATGTGTGCTAATCATGTGTGTGCATGGTAGTCTCTAGGGACAAATCTGCTGCTATGAGGAAATTGGGACAGAGGAAGCAGTCTTAAAAACCTCTCTTCTGCATCAAGACACGTAGGGAGAAAACAACATCTCTGACCCAGGACCCAGACAACATCCTTTTTAAACCTGCTTATTCCCTCTCTTGGGTTTTGGGAAACCCACTTAAACACACTCTGAACTGGGCTGCTCAGAGAAATCTCCCAGGCTAGCCACTGAACCAAAGACAAGTAACTTCTATAGACTGGAAATACCTTACCTTTTTGCCAACAGGATTGCTTAACAGCTCTAGACCAACACCTTCTTGCAGAAATACCTGGCAATCTCCTAACAGTCACAGACTACAGCATCTTTCAGTCATTCAGTTGACTGACTTGGCCTTTAACCCGCAGTTTATATTCCACAACTGTCCTACTGACAACCGTGAAGCTGATCTTTAAGCAAATACTCCTTGACATCAACAAGAGCATCAGAAGGTGACTCTGTAGGAACACATAGGACTTACAGACCTATTGACATAGCGCAAAAGTTTCAGATCTTCTGACCAGAGAGTGTTTGCAAGTGATGGACTTCCAAGAGCTTTGATTTTTGACCTGGAAATATTTCTGACTTTCCCAAGTCCCTGTACATCAGTACACTTGAAGATTTTTTTGGACTGAACATATTCTCTGACATCCAAGCAGTTCCAGTGGAGCTGAACCAAAAAAAGCCCAATAAACTGCTCAACTGAAGAACAAAAATAATTTCTCCCCAAGGAAGAACCTCTCCGGTGTCTTGGCTACACAGCACAATGATAAAACTGAGTAAAACTGGTCTCAGTCTTTGTTGACTCCAGAGACCTGGATGGATTTTGTTGCCATCACTTTGAACTGAAGGACTCAAAAGACCTCATTTATTCTTCCTTCTTCATCCCCTGCAATAAAAGCCAGGAAATGCAGTAATATGGCATTTCCAGTGCCATTTAATTCACTTGGTGCCTGAATTATTTTTATTTCCCAAGGCAAATGGAGACATGCGAGGCAAGCGTCCATCCTTAATTCCAAATTTCCTGCCATTGACCAATTTAAACCATAGATCTGATGTTGTTAGGACAATATTTTCTCCTATACATGTCTTACTACTGATGTTAACCACTTCATGTTTATTTCCTACAGCAGCTGGGAACATGGAAACACGTACTGAAAGGGCTGAGTCACCTCCCTGTTTGTTGTCTAATGTTAGCCTCGCAGCTCGGACACAGCTCAGTAAGGACATTGTTGCCTCCAAAACCAGGATCCCTCCATCTGGGTGGAGTATGGACCTTCAAAGAGAAGAAGCAAGTAGCACAGAGAAATGACAAATCAGGGAAGGCCAGACAAACAGTGAGTGGGGACAGACAGTCAAACCTTAATCCCACTAAATGGAAAGCAGATAGCCCTGAAGGGAGGGGAACTAGTGCAACTCTGTCTAGTCATCAGACCAGCCAGAATTTCATCTCTTTGTGGACAACAAGAGCTGGCAAGGACAGAGGAGAACCACTGCCTTTATCTCCTCCCCAGTTTACACTGACAGCTGAAGGCAAGCCCCCAGCAGCAGCCCCTGGCACCAGGCTGGGGACCCCCCATGGACTCAGCTTGGGTTAATAACGTCCATCTTCCCTGGGAGCCAGAGATTTGTTGTGGAAGTGCTGCCAGAAGAGCCTAACTTTGGCTCCTCTTCCCAAACATTTGTGGAAAAGCTGCAAAGCATCTGCTAGGACCCTAAGCTGAAGAGAAGCCAAATACAAGGAGGGAGAGATGTCCCATCAGGGCTATGGCTCCTGCCAGAAATACGGTGCAGCATCAGACCCTGGGTCTCCTGGGAGGGGATGAGTGGAGAATCCTTCCTTCCCTCCTTTCCAAAAATGTTCCTCCAGAAAAAAAAAGGGGAAAGGCCGATCTGAGGGGCCCATAGGTACTAGGGTGACAGTTTAAGGATGCCTTGCTGAGCACTCCACCTATGCACCTCTCCATTGGTAAGGAAGATGCCATCTGGCAGATAAGCAAGGGTGCCAGAAAAAAAACAAACAAAAACAAACAAACAAAAAAAAACCTTCCTATTTTTTTAAGGAAATAAAAGAAAACAAAGATGGAGGATATGAGACTGCCAGCAGGAAATCAGGTCTTAGTGAGGTGTAATGAACAGAAAACACCAGTCCATAGGGCTCTCCGCAGGGGACAGTCACAACTGTAATGGAACTAACAAAACAAAACAAAAAATTGTTTTCCTTGCAGTAACACCTCAAGTCCAATTTACTATAAAGAGGGGAGCACTGAAAAGGAGCAGGAAGGCTCTTCATCCACCGCTGCTTCCCAGGGACTGTATGAGGCCAGTTCAATTTGCACCTTTTATCACCCCTGCCTGCATTTCACTTGTTTGCAGGAACCCTCTCCAGGGCAATAAACCCAAAATCACTGCAGAAAGCAGGCCATGGAATCAACTCACCTGGAATTTGAAGGGGATTTACGGGGCAAGAACTGCCAAAAGGCACTGTTGGACCCCTCTACCCAGGCAACCCAGCAGCTTCCAATACCCCTAGCACCCTTCCCACATCACTGGATGCTTTTTCCCTGCACTGAAGCAGTTCCTATGGGTGCTCTCCCACCCATGCGTTTCCTTCTATTTCCACATGAAAGCCCCAGAGTGATAGGAGCCTGGGAGCTGAGCCCATCAGAGGAAGATTTATCAGCTCAGGTCAGTTTTTCAGCCTGCAAATTTTCACCTGCTTGGCTGCTTGCTCTTGTCATGGAAATAGACTGACCCTCAAAATCACAGCCCATTTCAGGGCCCAGCTGCTAACTATGAGAACAGCAAGACCTTCTAAAATTTTTCCATCATTTTCCTTCTCCATTTCTGAGAAGTGAGGGTCCACACATTTCCCTGCCTCTCTCACTGCAACTCTGCTGAGGATGACAATTACCTCGAGGAGCACAAAAATGAAAGGAACTCGTACAGGCACCAGCTAAAGACACACAGCACATGTATGGAAAGGCAGCAACGGGGGAAATATAGATTTATTTTTTCCCAGAGAGGTTGATCAGGAAGGATGTTTAGGTGCCTAACTGCATTCAGACCCATGGGCAGCCAAGATGCTTGCTGCTGCTGATCCCCACTTTGCTCCAGCCTGCCAAAGGCAGCTTTGCTCATGATCTGCATGGCTCTGTACAGGCAAGAAATTGGAAATACAGGCAGTCCTGCTTTTGTGGGCTGACAATTGCTGTGAGCTGATAAACTACAGCTCCTCAGGCTGCTGTGACCTGCTGAGCACCCCCTCCCTGACCCAGCGCTCCTCTCCCACTCAGCTTTGCTTTCAGGATAAATTAGGCTGAGTTTCAAGAAAACCTGGGCTGAGCTTCAAGTGAGCCTGAGCCAACTCCTAATTTATGCTGTCAATACATTGTTTGGTGTCAAAACTATATGACACATGGAGACTTCACCTCAGTGTCTCTCCAACCTTAAAGAACATCTGAGACATCCTGACTGCAGCTCACTGCTGGCAGTTGCCTGGATCACAACACAGCACAGGACTCTGCTGGGAGCAAAAGGAGGTAGGTCTCAGAGGCCAGCCTAGAGCAAAGAGTTAATGAACAGGGTCCCAAGTCCAGCCCAGGCAGTTATTTCAGGGTCATGCTCCCGAGTGATAAATTCTTATAAAACCAAGTCTCACTGCAGGGAAAGATGCTGTTATTCTTAATTAGGCAGCACTGCATCTTAGCAAGTAACCCTTTGCCTGCAAGGGCACTGTGCATGAGCTGACAGAGGAAATAGGTTTCTGAAAGCTGTTTGAGGCAGTGTGGTTGTACGTCACTCCTGATCAGCAGGTTGCAAGGCCAGAACATAAAAGGTAGGGCTCAACCAGGAGCTTCTTTCTTTAAGGACACGCAAGAGAATAATTGCATTTGACTGATGCAAGCGTTGTTATATAGATCTGTCACTGAAGGCATAAGATACTGATGATATTTAGCTTTGCCCCTTTCTCTCTCCTCCCAGCCCCTTTTGAAATATCATACCTCTTTCTGGGTCACTTTTTCCAGGGCTGGAGAGAGGAGACTTGTACTGAGCACAAGAACCATAAAAGCCACTGACCTATTTCCATGCAAAATGGGCACCACAGGCCAAGGGTGCACACCCAGAGCCCTCCTGCTCCCCACATGCTGGCTGAGACTACTCACACCACATCACTGCTGCCAAAAAGGCAGTTCACAACACAGGGAAAGGCGTCTCACCTCATAACAGACTTTGCCAGGCAAACTGAGGAGCAGGAAGACGTATTTCCTTCTCTCAAAGACTCCACTCCAGTCCTATAAAATTCACAAAGTTTTGGCAGGTTAGGGCTTTGTCTGCACTGCCAAAAAAAACAAAAAAAAAAACAAAAAAAACCCACCCAAAAAAAACAGAAACCACCCACACCTTGAATTAACAAGGGGAGTGGTAAATCAAACCAGCATCGGGGTGCTGAGATGGAAAGTCTCCCCCAATCCCATGAGTTTTAGCAGCAGCACAGGTTCAAAAGTTGGCCAAGCTCCACCAAGAGCATCTACCCTGTGCACAAATTTCCATATGGACATGACATATAGGTATGACATACAGAGTGCATAAGAGCCACCTCTTCACAGCATCAGCACAAGGCAAACCATGGTCTGCGGTACCAAGTGGAGAGTTTGCGTCTACTTGGATGGCAAACACCAGCCTCAAAGTGGCCACCAAGATGATGGCAGGGAGACCATCATCTCAGTGGAGGACAGAAGAACACAGCTCTTTTCTGCAAATTTTACTCTCTTCTATGAGAAAGTTTAGTCTTGCTTGGAGGCTGCATTTATATTGTGGCTGAAGGAACCACTCCAAACTGGAGACCAGTAAATTAAACAATCTCCCCAGCTTGTCTTTGTGTTGCAAAGATGTTCCACAGCTCTTCAATAGTTTGGGCAATAGTGGGGCTGTGTGTCATGTATTATTTCTGGCCATCTGGAACAAACATTAACCACAAATAAGCAAATTTGCTTGTTCTTTACTGCAAAAAAAAGAAGAGCTTTGCCAGAGCAATGCTCATTTCCACCAATGACAGATGTTTCAGGCATGCTTGGGTACCAACTGCTGCATGTAAACCAGAAGTCACCCTCCTCCATCCTGAGAAACTGCCAAGTTTTATGGGCTGAGATTCTGAAAAACTAGAAAGAGTGAGGAAAAAAATAAAAAAATAAAAAAATCAACCTTTTAAGTTGACTCAAGTTTACTTTTTCCCTGGGTTTTTGACCTGGTGTCCCTGTGGAGTGAAGCTTACCCAGTGGCTCTCTGCTCCTCTTTGCCCTGCCAATTTTTGTAGCCCTGGGCAGCTTGCAGGCGAAACAGAGTGAGCCACCCAGGCCGTCTGTGTGGTTGAAGATGGAGGGGCACATAGAGGCAGAGCCCCCCCATGGACCATCTGAACTGGTGCTTGGAATAATCCCCAAGTCTGGAGATTGCAATCTTCCTAGAGCAGCAGCCCCACGTTCCCTGTATCCATACACACACGTTCTCCCCCTCCCTCTCAGGTTCTGGCTGCTCTCTTACTTTCAACCTCCCACACGAGCCAGAGGGACAAAATGAAATCAATAAATAACCACTGTTAGCTCCTGCATTTTCAAAGTATCACATGGGGATTTGAGTTCATGTAACTTCCATTAACCTCATTTAGAGTCAAAAAAACGTAACACCCTGGCCACTGCTCTGCGAACACTAAGATTATCCTGCAAGCCACTGGTGCTGGCAAGCCCTCACTGTTTCTTTGCCCAGATCAAGGCTGGAGTTTTGAGACTATTTTTTTTTTTTTTTTAAGAGGAGTGGCTGCTGTTCTGAAGTTCTCATTTTCCCCTGTTATTGTTTTCAGTTACTGACATTATTCAGAAAGGATCTGTGCTCCAGGACCATGTGCCTACATGTCAGGACTTCAGTGGAAGGCTGCCAAAGGACTCTGCACTTTACTGCTAACCTTTGTGAACTTGGAAGGGGTGCCCAGGTGCTCCCGTTCCAGAAGTTGCCCTGAAAATGTGTGTGCCAGGAGCTCCTGGCTCAATTCAGGAGAGGTTTTAGGTGCAGATCCTGCTTCCTCTTTCCAGGCTTGTAAATTTGCATATGTTTATTCTAGGACAGGGGCAGAAACCAGCAAGAAACTAAAACCAACAGGAGGTTGAGGCTCGGGAGCCTCTGGGACACTGCACCATCAGTGCTGCTCTCCCACCAGCTGGGAGCAGGTACATGTACAAGCACATAAGCCTCACAGAGCACATCCCTCCATCATTCCACAAATCCAGAAGATTTCCATGAAGAGCTGTAACACCACAGAGCATTGACAGCAAGTGCTGCCAGGACAGCAAGGAGCTGTAGCCCACTGTCTTTGGCTCTCAAGATAACACTTCAGCATTCCAGCATCATCAGCACTTGTCATTCCTTTGATAAGCAGCCCTTCACACCAGGTAAAAAACAAGGGCTCACTTGCTGCAGGAGTTACTGCAGCCTGAGTGCAAAGGATTTCTTATTTTTCTAATTTTTTCCAGCCTCTGTAGACAATGGATGCAATCAGCAAATGAAAGCAATTGCAGTTTTCCTTACCTTTGCTCTGAGTTGCACCAAGCTACTCTCCAAATGGCAGGGCAATAGCATATTGCTTTACATTTACATCTTCATCAGCCCAGCCCCAAACTGGGTATTTTTAGGAGAAATAGCAGTTGCCTCCCTTTTTAGAAAATCCTTTTCAAGAATATTAATTTCTAATCAGGCCTAGGTGCAGAAGAAAGCATCCTTCCACAGGAAAGAGCCTTTGAAACGTTCAGCAATGAGTTTAGGAGGCAGATGAATTGTTGCAGCATTTTCCTTTGTATACGTTTTCTCTTTTTAATCTACTGGAAAGAGGACAAAAAGTAAAAGATGGATTTTTTTTTTTTCTTCTTTTTCTTTTTTTTTCTTTTTCTTTTTTTTATTTTTTTTTCAAATGACAAAACATAAACCCAAACATTTCTGTAAGAAAAAATGAAAAAAAAAAGGAACACGTACATTTAAATTTCATGTAACCAAAAACCCCACTTCAGGTAAAGACAATTCCATAAGCACTTTGTTCCTATGGGAAAAAAGAAATACATTTGCAACACTTTCGTCAAAATGTTTTTAAACAAATGCCTTTTGTTTATAGACATTCAGCTGCATCCCAAGCAGTTTAGCACATGTAAAGAAAACGTATGTGCTGCTGGCAAGGACATTTCTCCACCAGAGCATTTTCAAGGCTTTCTTATTAAAAAGAGCAGCTATGGGCTCTTTTCCTTTCCCTCAGCACCACCGGTGTGGATGATGAATCCATAGCCAAGTCAGTGGAAAAAACATCATTAGGTTATATGTTGGCTAAAAAAAAAATATATCTATATAATTTTATGCAAAGACTAGTTTTGCTCAAAGACTGAGTTGTCTTCAGCTACGTTTAAATAAAACTTTCAGGTCGTGTCTGGAGATGGGTGAACAACCCCCCCAAATCTGTATTTGTACACATGGATGCACTTCCACACACCTGGTCATAAAAGAACAAGTCCATCTACTCAGAGCAGAACCACTGGCACAGGAAGATACATGCTGTCGTACACAGCTGTGGAGCACTGAGTTTATGAAACCCCATTTACTATGTCCTCAGACATCTGGCTTGGACTCTCTGGTGTCTGATACAGGCTGTGCTCAAACACAGCCTTCCCCTCAAGCAGAACATGAAAAGATTTGGGTTTTGTTTGTTGTTTTTTTTTTCCCTAACCTTTTTTTGCCCTTAGCTCAGGCTGAAGCTGGACAATGAGGAGAATACATCAGAGGCCCATGCACAGAAGCACTGCTATCCTATCCTACCTCATTTCTGCAAGAAGCTGGCCAAACCTACCAGCAGACAACTGTGCACAAATACCAACCCTCTGCCCAATTATGCACCTACCTCCAGGCACAAAGCAGTATAAACAGCAGTAGAAAACACTACCTGTGCTGCAGGAGCACAGGTGAGGTCTGCCTAGAGGCACAAACAAGTGTCCCCTGCACACCTCACTCACCACCAGCCTTCCCATCACATACCACGGGATCTGCCACCCTAAAAATAGACAGCCAGCCGACAGCTGATCCCCACACAAAAGACCCTCCTTATCCCAGGAATCTCACATGGCCAACAGAGAGAGGAGCAGCCCTGCTTTGTGCTCCCAGCCCCAAATACTGCTGTCAGCTCATTTGTCCCTCTCTAGCACTGCAGCATCCTCACAGCTGAGCTCATTGCAAGCCCCAGCAGCCCCACACACCCCCACAGACACCTCTCCCCATAACTCTGCCACAGAGAAAGCCAGCATGGATTTACACTGATGTATATGAACCTGGGCTTTTCTTATTCTTGCTTTTTCTTCATCAGATTTTGTTACAGGTCTTTCCATTCATTCTCCTTCATCAGCTTAGATCTGTTCTTTTCATCTCATTTTCGCCAAGTCCTTGTATTCTTCATGGTGGTGCTTTACAGCATCCATGCAAGATACTCAGGGCAGGACATGCACATCATGGAAGCCAAAACCTGTCAACCCCATCAGCAAACTACAAAACAAACCCAGACCCCAAAAGGAACAGAGCTACCTGAAAGGCATCGAAGTGCTGCCATAGGTGGCATCATCTGAAAATTGTGGTGGTTTTGAAAGTAGCCAGCAAGCTCAGAGAGGACTTGCTGCCTACTTCTGCACCACTCAGTGTTTTAAGAAACAGTACTCCTGTATCATTGGCACTGCTATGGCAAAATAACATTATTGCAACAATACATCACATCCATACCATCTTTAGGCTGGTGGTTTTGTTCCCATCCTGAGAGGTGGGAAACAGGGTAGAAACAGAGCATTAGGGGTCAACAGCATGCCAAGGGGAAGCACAGCCCAGCCAGGGGGAAAACACAGAATAGGAAAAGCCCAGATAAGGCTGCCTGGCGTGATTGGCGAGCAGGAGGACAAATCAACCCCCACACAGAGCCCAGGCACCCTGCAGGAGCAGCAGCTAGGGCTGGATAAGCCCAGAGCTAGAGCAGCACATGGCAGGTGTCACCGTAAAATACCAGAGATAGCACCAGGACAAGCAGGGCACCTTTTTAGGACAGCAGCAGCCTTATGTAGGATACGTCTGGGCAGTCAGGGCAGGAGACAGCAGCTCCAGGCTCAGGGGTTAGCAGATATTAGGTCCATCCAAGTGCCACCTGCTATGGCCAGTCAGAGCCACAGAGCAAGCCCACTGCAGATGGACAGAAGTCCATAACAGGATGATAAATGCCTTATCTTGTCATTACGTTGTCTGTACGTGCTTAAATCCCACAGCAGATTTCAACAGCTCAGCGCAGCTCCCCAGCTGCATTTCCCCACTCACGCCTGCTGGGCTTGGGCAGCAGGAAGGTGCGAGTGCTGCTCTGACACCAAATCTTTGTTGTCTATTTATACCCTGCCCTCTGGAAGCAGCTCACTAGCGGCTGTCACTTGGCGTCTTATCTCCCCTCGCTTTGCAAACTGTCTCCTGGCAGCCCCACTGCCACTGCTTGGGAGGCTGCTCCCATCCCACTTGCCTTTTTTTTTAAAAAAAAAAAAAAAAAAAAAAAAAACAAACAAACAAAAAGCCACAAAGTTTTGAATGTTTGGATGCAAGGAGGGGGGTACAGTTACAAAAAAGATAAAGGATTTTAGGTAGGGAGAG
>JANIJG010020916.1:43224-63069 GCA_024611175.1 Megaceryle torquata
GGGGTCTTATCTCCCCTCGCTTTGCAAACTGTCTCCTGGCCGCCCCACTGCCGCCGCTTGGGAGGCTGCTCCCATCCCCCTTGCCTTTTTTTTTAAAAAAAAAAAAAAAAAAAAAAAGCAAGCAAGCATAAGGCACCCAGATTGCACTGTTTGGTTGAAAGTCAGGGCTTCACTCTTATCAAAAGCTTAAGGATTTGCTGGTGATCCCAAGATCTAAACCATTACCTTAATTTTGTCCCTGGCATGCAGAAGTTGATGCCTCCTGCCGCACAAGTGGGTACCCAGGGCAGGGCACTGCTTACATAGCCTTAGATCAAGGTCCTTTTAAATATTTACCAAATCATTATCCTCATTTTACAGGATTTTAGAGAGGACAGTCCCAAGAGCCACAATCCCAAAGTCTTTGAGCTTGTAAGACATCAAGAGCACCAGGACAGCACTGACTGACCCACAGACGTACGTAGAACCTACCTCTGTTCACATCCCTCTCAATAAGCATTTGAAGATTATTCTGTTCACATCTGCAGGGACTTCCACATAAACAAACAAACCCAAACAAACAAAACAACAACCACCACACCAAACGAATAAGCCACCATGTTTACCAACCATGAGATCAATATTTAGATCAGTCAGGACAAAATTTCCCATTAAACCAGGTCCCCATAGGGCCTTCTCTCCCCACAATATAGGGCAGAGAGAATGGAGGAACCCATCTCCCCCTGTAACTTTCCAAAAGCCACCATGGATAGCACTGTAAACCCTCCTTGCTCTGGTGCAAATGCAAATTCAAGGAACTCTTGACCCTCCACCTGAGCATGTGTCCAAGGGCAGGGCGCTCAGGGCCACACTTCCTCCTGGACCACCTCTGGAGTGTGACAAAAGCTGTAAACCAGGACCAACAAGAGTGGTCTGGCAGATGCAAGAGGATACCAGTCCCTAAACAGTGGCTGGTGAGACCATCTTCCCACACAGGAGGTCCACAGTATTACAGGACCCCAGCCCGACATGGGGACATGTCTCAAGGAAGGACCACAGCGCACCCAGCGGGGATGATCTGGGCACCCTGCTTAGGAACCAGCCCTCTGCTAATCCCCATTTTCCCCGAGTCCAGGACACAGGGCTCCCAGGCAGAAGGACTAACTATGAGCAGTGCACGTTTCTGCAGCTCAGTGAGCCTCCAGCTGTCTCTGGAGCTGCTTGCAAAGCCACAATGCCAGAGTCAGCTGCAGCTGGGGGAGCCCTCCCTCCCCAGGTCTTGTTGCACAAGTCCCCACAACGGGTGGGGACAGATGAGGAAGAGGAGGGCAACCATGGGAAGCAACAGAGCTGTCAGCACCTGCTTGTCACAGACAAGCAAAAAGAAAAACAGCCAAAGCAGGAAGCAGGCAGGAGCAAAGCAATGCTGGGTTCTCCAGCTCAGGTGAAGGGAAGGCAACAGGGTGCCAGAGATGCAAACCCCACCACTGTGGCAGGGATGAGCACAGGAAGAGGGACCACCTCCCATGAGGTTTAGGGAGAGCAAGAGGCTGTGGACACCATGGCATTAACAGATGAAAGTGCAACAAATGGGCTTTGGAGGCCATGTCCCAGCAACTACATGTGGGGAACAGCATTTTTGCAGAAGGGACATTCCTGCATCTGGAGGCAGATGCAGCTGTCAAGGAGGAGAGTGACTTGACTGAATTATACACATGGCAAACAAGCTTAAAACCAGGCTGTAGAGGCCTCAACACTGAGCAAACCTCACCTCCACAATGGTCTGTGAAGACCACAGTGCTGTTGCAAGGCATCGCAGACCACTCTCCATTCTGAAACACAGCTGAGCTGTTGGTCCTGTGTGAGTGGTGCTTATTTAGCCTAGCCCACATCCATCCCAGGGACAAACAACTTCCTTCTGCCAGGTGGAGCCCAGCAACAGCAAACTCCAGCCACTTCGACCAGTTTCCAGAGGATTTTCCTTTCGCTCTCCTGAAATGCCTTTGCCTTGTGCTGGAAGGCTCTGGGGCAGCCTCAGAGGCTTTCTGTGCACCTGGGGCTGGATGGGGTGTTCACTTGATTACTTCAAATTAATTCAAAGCACTGGTGAAGCTTTGAGTGCCATGTTGTTACCCAAGACATTGCTCACTCCTCCGGCCCAAAACAGCTCACGGGAATGAAGGAAGCAAGAATTGCCTTCTGCTTGTAGCAAACCAAATGCTCCAAAAGCTAAAAAGAAATCACTGTAAAATTCCAATCTTGTGCTATTTATGCTAGCCTCTTTTTAATGTTCTTCCCGGAGTTCAGAGGAAATTCATTTGTGCAAAAGCTTTACATTTCAGCTCTTTTCACCAGCCTAATTTGCCCCAAATCCTGGGTTTGCTGAGCTGTCCAAAGGAGGATGCCTCATAACTGGGCTCCCTCTGACACCCTGGGGTTAGTTTTTTGGATTAAGCTCAAATACCATCCTCTCAGCAGGCCTGGGTTCTGACAACAATCCTGCCCACATGCTTTCTCACAGCAAGATTAACTCTTCTCCCTTAACATCTATATGGCAGCTTGGTAAAAAGATCAGTTCTTTCACCCCTCCACTCCTATCTACACCTTTATGAAGATGCTTATGTGCTTCAGGAGTCTGTAAGGAGCTCTCAGGCAGCACCTCCCCCTGCACTAACAATAAAAAAAAAAATACATAAAGTTTCCAAATACTTTATGTGTACAAAAACACAGAAGCAAAATCATGTCATAAGAAGGTTCAGCTCATGCAGAAAGCACTCCAGGCTGTAAAAAAAAAAAAAAAAAAGCTTCTGGTATTGATACCTCCTGTGAGGTGGGCAGGCCCTGAGAGGACGTTACACCCCCAGAAGCATCACTGGGGACAGGATCAGCAGCAGCCCAGGTACCTGCTCTCACAGCAGCCACTGCTGCAGCTCCTCAAGCACCCTCACCATTTCACCCAGACAGGTCTTTTGACCCCATTATTCCTCCTCCTCTCAGCTGCCAGTCCTTAGAAACAGGCTGAAAATGCAGTTCCAGCTCTGAAAAGCTGCTGCCATCTCCTGGAAAGAGACTCCTTCCCTGGAGAGTGGTGAGAGCATGCAGGGACCCCCCGGGACACATGCCAGAGGAGACCTGCAGCCACCATCACCTGCTGCTCCTGCAATGGCCTAATCCTCCCCCATGATGTCACACCTGTCAACATGATGTCCAAGGGTGATGTCAGAGAACAAGATTACAGGCTTGTGCTGCAGCGAGCAGGTGGGGTCTGCAGGGACAAGGACTATGGGCACACTAGGCCATATGCAGGCAGGAACACACTCCTTCCCAGTAGCTTTTAAGGAGCACAGGCCACACTTGGACTGCTTTCTCACCCTACTGACTGCAAAAATCAGGGTTTTTGATGGAAATAAATGTTGCAGGATGTTTTCCTGCATCAGACACCAGGACCCCATTACTGACAGGAAACTGAGGGGGAAAAATCACTGCAATTCCATAGGTCACCTTTCACCTGCAGTACCCCATGGCCCCTGCGCAGCTGCCCAAAATCTAACCTGCCACTCGTATAGCTCCAAACACAGAGATAACTTGTAGTTCCAGCAACCTCTCTGGCACCCCCCACATTTTCCATAAACACATCAGTCAAACAGGATTGTGGAGGACTTCCCCCCTCCACTCCCCCACCCCCCAAAAAAAAAATTAAATTAGTCATCTCTCCCTGATGCCACAAGACTGAGGGGTTCAAATTGCCTTCCCCGAACAGCGGCGCCCGCCAAGGCACAGCTGATAGCCCCTGAGAGGGCTGCACACCACCCATGAGCTGGCCCGTGTGAACGTCATTGCAGTATTTATATCCTTTTATTACACTTTAAACCACTGGGGAGAAACAGGTGCAGAATTGTCTGCAAAACAGTGGCCGGCAACATGCCCCCAAGCCTCAAGCTGTATTATACACCAGCACGGACACACACACGTGTAAGGACAAAGCCAAACATTTTAAACCCCCAGACTGCCGCAGTCATGGATAAAATCAGTCTTGGTGAAGGACACACAGCAGTGCACAGTGAAGACCTGATAGGTAGATTAAGCCCTCATGGGCAGTTCCTGATAGACACCTTGCTTCAGCCTGTGAAGCTGTTCAGAGGGGGCACAGCCAGCTGGGGACACCCCGATGTGCCCCAGAGAGCCCTTTTTGGCTACTTCAGACAATAAATCACCACTGCCCTTCAGATGCCACCCCACGAGTGCAGCCTTAGCAGGAACTGCTCTTGCCCATAGCAGGATGTGCAGATACGGGGCTGCAGAAAGGCCATTTGTGGTGTATGCTGGGCTTGGACTCTGTCTCTTACCTTCTTTCTCAGCTTGCAGAAGTTATTTGCTGGGGTGCATCTGTGGGTCCTCCACAGCAAGATGGGAATGTCTCCTTCAGAGAAAAGCAACTCTTCTGGACACAGACCAGGCTCTGCCCACTCAAAATTCTGTGAAAACTCCCCATCTTCTTCCTTAGGGGTAGGTTGGATGGCTCTTTCTTCAGGGGATGCCCAAAGAAATTTCCTTTTACAACCCAGAGCAGAGCCAAGCCACAGTATCCTCTAGCAGACTGAAAAAGAAGCATAGCCTGGGGTGGGATGTTTGTTGTCCTCACACCAGGCAGGATGTCACCATCTAATCAAAGATGAACCTGACCCAGACTATCCCAAGTCAAAATTAAGGCACAGCAGAAAGAGAACAGCTTTGTAGACTTGAGTCAGCTGGAGCAAGAGTGAAGTCTCCTCACCAAGCAGGTCAGAGGTGCCACTACTCAGACTGTGTGTGGGCACACCTCTCAGCCCTGCCCAGCCACATAATGCATTTTGGGGAGCACCATGCAATGCCTTCAGGCTTACAGGTGTCTTTTCCCCTCACTTTTCCTTAGAGGTGGAGGGTGGTATTAGGATTAGCAATATAATATCCCAGTGTGCAGAGCCTGCCTGGCTTGGGGCAGCAATGATCTGAGCAACAGATTTCAGTCAAAGCTCAAAATACAGCTTGCCCCAGGACATGCCTGGTTTTTGTGGGAAGACAGGAAGCCTTGGGTTAACTGATCCAGCATTAACAGTTCATTGCTAGAAATTAAAGCTGACATTAGCTTCGAAAAAAACATCTTTTATGGGCAGAGGCATTACCCATCACTGCACCATACTGTATTACCCCAGACCAGGATAAAGACAAGTGCCACCATGACAAAAGCTATTCAACCTTAATTGAAAATGGACCCTTTTCCTTCCCTTTCTTCCTGAGCAGATGAGGAAGAGAGGCGATCAGTGTCCCCTGCAGTAAAGCACCTCATAAATCTCCCCCTTTGGAAAGGCAGGGCAGCCTTGCTCCACTCCTGGGAAAGAAAGCAGGTATTATTCAGCCTTGGGCTCAGGTACACCGTGGGGAGTGTCTGCACTGAAACCTAAATGTCTGTGCTGTGGGACAGGCTGCTGCGACAGCCAGGGCAGCCCCAGTTGATAAAAGACTACAGGTTTCCTCCCTGCCAGGCTCCAGAGAATAGCGCTTCCGATTTTCACATTGCTTCGAAGAATAACAATGCACTTTATAATGTATGAAATGGAAACACCGAGATCAGGTTCACCTCCACCACTGCTCCTGCACACGTGCGAGGGGTACATGTTACTGTGCAGATGTGATGTTTGCTTACCCCGGTACCATCCCTGGCGGGACAGAGGGAAGCTTTCATAGCCCACTTACCAGCATCCTTCTCCTTGACTTCAAGGCAAAGCTCTAGGCACCTTTCCCCAATGAAAGCCCAGGTTTGCAGAGCTATATAACATCTGGCTCAGCAAGGGGAGAACCCCGTCCTCCATATCACTGCCATGGAGAAAACACTTCCTCCGCCTCCCCCAGGAAACCAAAGGTCAGGGAGCCTGAGGGAAATTTATAGGCTTCCCCTCCTAAAAGGCTTCTCCAGATGGGTCTCTAGCACTGGATGTTTTTTCCAGGTGAAGGGAGAGAGGAGGGGAGATGGGCAAGGGCAAGTCTGCAGGTCACATTTTTCTGCTCACAGCAATGCATTGGGCAGAGGGGTGGGCAGGCAGCCAGGCTGCTACACCCACTCAAGCTGCGACAGCATCCAAAGATGTCAAGCTCAACAAGGGGCATGAAGCTGGCTCAAGCTTCAAGCTCCTGGCTCATACCAGACCAACAGCAAAAATTCCCACCACAGCAGCCATCAGCTGGAGTTGCCCCCTGGAAAAGCCCCTTGTGCAAAACAGGGGTTTGGGTGATTTGATGCTATAGCCCACAATGGGAATGAGCAGCTTTTCAAGAAGAGGCTTGGAGATATTGTGCAACACCCTGCCACCCCATTTCAGACAGACCTGCAAGCACCAACCTCACCAAAGTGCAGTGTGCCTCCCTGGGCAGCAGAGCCAGGGGGTGACATTATTTCAGTGTCCCTGCTTTTCATGCCAGTCACATGTAGGCAGCTGGCACAGCAGGACCACAGGCATCATCCAGCCTCCCCAGATCACCTGTCAGGAAGAGGAAATGCCACGCATTTTCCTGCTGCTTGTACCTGTGCCAAGTCTAAACACCATCCCTAAAAATACCAGCGGGAAAGAGAGGCATGCAACTGCCTGCTCAACCCCCCCCAGACAGGCCACCATGGTCACCCTGTCATTTTCGAATGAGGCAACAACTTGAAGCAGCTAATCAAGACCCAGCCTGGG
Source organism: Megaceryle torquata (assembly GCA_024611175.1). Taxonomy (NCBI): domain Eukaryota; kingdom Metazoa; phylum Chordata; class Aves; order Coraciiformes; family Cerylidae; genus Megaceryle; species Megaceryle torquata. Next base: position 49,917 of record JANIJG010020916.1, read on the forward strand.
CTTTCACACCTCCCAACACAGGTCAGAGGGTGACAGCCTAGTGTCACCCGCCACAAGGCAGCAGCAGAGCCACGATAACACGCTCAAACTGGCTGCAGACAGGGGTCGACATCCCAGGAGCTGCTCTTGACATCCATAGGACACCAGAGGCTTTGACTAGTGCCCCTAATGAAATTAAGCTCCTGCAATGCTTCTCTCTGATCAGAGGCTATCCCCACGTTGCTTTAGTCCAAGCAGCTTTTGTCCCTCTGGCGAGGGACACCAGGCACCTCACCAGCTCTCCTGAAAGCTTCAGCCTCTGCTCCCAGTAGAGAGAGCAGCAGCACTCATGGCCCAGTGCCAGTTTGCATCAATATACAGCCACAAAGCATCCCTCAGCTCAGGACAAGCTCACCCAGCAAATCACAGGACCCCAGTTACAGACTGCCTGGGGCAACTCTCCTGATTACTTTAATTGATCAGCAGCTTATTTCAAGATCTGACTTATTCTGGATGAAGCCATCCAGCCACTGAGAATTACCTTAAAGTTTCCACCTGCTTTCCTGCACCTAACAAGCAGGAGAGAGTGGTTGAGACAGTTCAGGAAGGCATTAAACATCCCAAAGCCCCGCAGCCCTGGGGAGCACATGCTGAGCTGGGTGTAACACCCCTGCAGCCTGAGCCATTCCTCTGGAGGATTTGCACCTTCCAAAAGCTGGCACAGTCCGAGGGCTTTTGCATTGCTGGCACCAGGCAAGGAGAGCTCAGCATAGTCTCTCACCTCGCCTCCAAAACACATCCCTGCAGCCAGTGGTACCCTCACAATCCGCCCTGACATCACTCTGCAACCAGGAGGGAGTTTTGCTGCTTGCTGCCACCTCCCACCCCAGCCACATGTACATGTCAGGGTGCAATGCTTCAACAACATCCACACATAATGTGATGGACAAAACACTCTGAGAGACCTTCCAAGGGCAAGAAATGCAGCAGCTTCTGCTCTGCAGCCTCTTTGAAGTCAGTCAGCAAAGACAGTGAAGTTCACCTCTGTCTGCACCCAAGATATAGAATAGGAACAACTTTCCTGCCACATTTATATGGATAATATGCTTAAATGTCAGGCTGGTTAAGCAGGACTCCACAGTGTTTATTTAGAGCATAATACGCTGCTCTTTTTCCTGTACAATGCACTCCGATTGCCTCTTTAAAGCCACCCCAAGCCCTATTTGGACATTCGGACCAAGCAGACCCACCTGATGCCTATGTGCATCACAGGACAAAAGGCTTCTGTGAGGATGAGGCGGGTGTCCAGGGTGGGAGCGCAGAGGCCACCAGTGGCACATGTGCAGCTGCCCCAGATCCAAAGAGATGCACCAATACAGCAGGGAAAATTGATGATGATGAGGGAAGTCCATCAGGCTGCATGCTGGCCCCGCAGATTGATGGCCTCCACAACGAGCTGCACATAATGGCCAAGTTCAGAATGTAGTGGCCGGGAGCTGAAAGGCAACTGCCATAAATAAACTGGGGAAAAGAGGGAAGACAGAAGGCTGGCAGGGATAAATAAATAATCACACTGCAGCAGGGCAGGAGGGAAGACATGGGGAAATGGGCTGTAGCCCACACTGGGATGGAGATGCTCTCACAGAAGTGGCTGCTTTCGGGTGAGAGCTCCCCATTCAATAACACCGAGTGAGCTGGTTCCGCCCCCCCAACCATCTTCCCACCCAAAATCATGGCCAGCTGCTAAAGGGGCCGTGTCAAACATCCTCCCCCAGATTACAGCAGGGGCACGAGAGTAACCAAAGGAGCTTGATACATGGAATTTTAGGGTTATAATCCTATTAGCAAAGCTCCAGCTCAGCCTGACACTTCCTCCCAAGACATTTACATCTCAGCAGGTTTCTCTCCATGACTGTCCTGGCCAGCTGGGCTTCCCTCATCACGTTCCTCAGGAAAAAGTACCAACCTCAGGCTTTTTCCCCTTTCAATTATTGCCCACCAATTGAATAGGGGAGACGGGGGGAACAGAGGGCATGGAGATGGAGGTTTCCCTCATTGTCCCCCATCTGCTTCATTCGGGCCAGTTACCCTTCTCCAGCTTAAATAAGCCTTTTGCATTTTGTTGTGGTCTCTTCTCTTTTTCTTGCCTCTGTCATTTTGTCAAGAAAAACCTTGCCCAAAGAGCTGCTGTGATTTACTGCAGCGTTAACAAATGTCAGAGCTTGGGAGCCTTGTAGGAACCGCTCCCTGGCAGCCTGCCTGGACAAACATACTAAAAGTCAATCCTGGCGTGGATACTTGAGGAATTAGCGTCCATACAAAGATGCATTAAATGCAGAGAGAAAGATGGGGGATTTTTACTACAGAGGCTTGAAAGCTTCCTCAGGGTTGTTTAACATATGGTGATTTCCCTCTGCACCTGCCTCACAGTCCCTTACAGGAGCGGCTCACGGATTCCCGTTCTCATCGCCAGACCCAAATGCTACTCGAGTTATAGAACCTGATGAGCACTGCCTGTCCGGCAGGGCTGAGCCCCCTTGCAAGGTGGGGCTTTATACACGTGTGATTTAACAGTTAATTTTACCCCCAACCCTCTCTGCCAGATAGGTTTTGCTGGTGGTGGGCACATCACAGAGCAACCCCTGCTCAGCCAGTCAGGGTTCCCTGCTTGCTGCCAAAATAAAATATTTCCTTTTAAATACAATAAGTGGGGCAGGGACTAAACCCATAAATCCAACTTTTTGCTCATTAAATGGGCCTTACATCCAGCTCAGCCACAGGGGAAACATTAGACCCAGTGTACCCAGGCAGGGAGAACCATCAAGAAACCAGAGACACATCAACCAATATTATGATTTTTTTAAAAACTTCTCAAAATTTCCTCGGCAGCTGCCAGCAGCTCCTCAGCCCTGCCTGCATTGGCTGGACCGTTGCTGCAGGCAGGGCAGGCCAGCCACACATCCCACACAGCCCCGCGACTCTGCTATCGTCATTTTCCCAAATCCCAAGCGCTGCATTTGGGAGGAATATTTTGCATGCGCTCTGTGTGTTTTAAAGATTAATTCCTCCTCCAGCACCTTCTGCTTGACAGATTTGTCCAGCATCGTCCACACTGTAGAAAGCAGCCCCATACCAGGAGAGGCACAGTCACCCTTGCAAAGCACAGCCAGGCAATGTTCCTTGGTCCATGCCAAATTTTAAAAAAAAAATACAAAAACAACCCAAAAGCAGAATATAGAAAAATCATAAATACCCCCTGGGGCTCTTAGTAGAACAAAACATTTTTCCCAAGCAAATCTATTCCCATATATGCACTGCCTGGCTCTGAGACAGGTTGGATGGGAAAGGCTCTGGAAAGGCAGTTATATGAACCAATGTGCTGTAAATCTCCTGCATTAAGTGGGATATCATAATCCACAGTAATTTAGCAATTTAAGGATCATCACGTTGACCCGGCTGACATGATGTTACCTTAGTTTACCTCTGTGTCCTGACTACAAAACACAGCTCCTCACCCATGAGGCAAGACCCACAGGAGCAAGCCAGAAACAGAAGGATGGGCTGCTTGGAAAACTCTCCTTGGCATTTATGCAGATGGCAGGAGATAAAAGAAAACCTGGAAATCACCAGGCAAGTAGTGCCTTAACAATACTGCCTTGCAAGGGAACATCCAGGGTCCCTAGCCACTCTCCAAAAGCGCTTTCCCATCTCCACAGACCACAGTGGAAACACAGCAGCACAGAAAAACAGGCTGAAGAAGGGCTAATAGACAGATAAAGCTCAGCTCATGTACAAGCCAAGTCCCAAAACAGGAAAGTGGCTCTCTGGCTGCAATTCCTGTGGCAGGAGGCCCTGGCACCACCGCCGAGCCACTGTCTCTTCCCTCAGCTGCCTCCAGTCCAGTGGATCCAAAGCCCAGTCCTAGACAGGTCCAGCACATCCCAGCATCACCAAAGCTACCTCTCTGCCCAGCCTGAGCTGTAGCACCTCCAACAAAGCCTGGCCTGTTCCTCACCTTTCTGCCACTGCCACATATATCAGCAGGCTCCCCTCTTGGCCTTTCCATAGGAGATGGTTCTGTGATGAATAGGTCCCTGTTTCGCCTTTATTGTGGGATGGACAGGAGGGTCTCAGCCTCTGTGGGACTTCATAACTTGGGATTTTATTAGCCCCAAGCCACTCCCATTCCAAGAAGCTCTAAAAAGAGACTTTTTGTTTTCCAGAATCTGTTTTTTCTTTGGGAATTAAAATACCTTTCATCGTCTCAAACAGCACAGCAGAGTTACAGGAAAAAAAAAAGAAAAAAAAAATGGAGAAGGGAAATTAAAATATTTGGAGGAATTGGAACTGGAATGCATGGGACATCTCTGGGCACAGCCCCCCCCCCCAGGAAAGTAGCTTCCATCCTATCTCTAGCCAGGCAGGAAAAGTCTCTTGCTGGCCAATAAGCAATTCTCAGACTTTTGGGGACATGGTAAAGTCCCTTCACATGGACCCAAGACAGAGGTGCCACAAGGAGCCCTTAGCAGAGGCTTGGTGCAGCCTGCTGTGGGCTGCTGAGCCCCAAAACCCTGCCTGGTGCACTGCACTGCTGGCTGACCTGGGGAGCTCTGCCATGATGGAAACCTCTCCCAGGTTATTCTGGCAGAAGCCATGCAGTTTGACCCTGGAGAGATAGGCCACATAGCCAAGAACTTTTTCACTAATCTTACTTTTTTTTAAGTCTTGTTTATATATATAATGATTTAGGAAAACAATCTGGCTTCTAGAAATATGAAAATTCTGGGCCAGCCCCTACTTGGTCAGTGCATCTCCAAGGTGTCTTGACAGACAGAGCAGAGCTGTGCTGGGGTATCCCAGAGGAGCACAAGGGTCTGAGGATAGAAACGGTACTTTACTCCAAAATGCCATGGAGCAAATAATCCTACAGAGGCTGCTCCTTGACCCAGCCTCAGGCCTCGCCAAACCCTGTTTCCACTGGTGAGATTTTCCTGTGAGGGGTTACACCAACTGTAATTACAAAGCTGTGGGGATCACTCCCCCACCCCCACATAAATCTGTGTTTTATGAAGCTGACCTCACCAGGGTGAAAAGTACAGGGGGAGCAGCAGGGAAGGCAGTGCAGCCCCCTCCACTCCCACCTGCTTGTATTTTTAATTTGTTTTCTGCAATTCCCTGCTTCTGCAGAAAAGCCAGGTCATTGCCATGACCTTACCAGGGCCAGCAGTTGGGGTGTGATAGCAAGATATTGGCGCTGATGAAGAGCAGTGAGCAGGAGCGATGCTGGCACCAAAGGTTCCAGACTTCCAGCCCTCCCACGGGAGCCACCACCACAAAGCCAGGAGGGGTGGAAGAAGAGGTGACAACATCTTCAGGGGGCAAGATCTGGTGAATGGCCACAGGTGGTAAATTTGGCCAGGGCTGTAAGAAATCTGTATTTTTCCCTGCCTCAGATACCTCCTCCAGGTTTTCCCCCCTCACCTGTAGCAGAGTTCATTTCTGCCTGGTCCAAGTTGATGGAAAAGAGTGCAAACACAAAAATGGAGCAACCTGCCAAAATAATAAATAACTGGCAAATAAGTAACTTAAAAAGCACAGAGGGAGATGCAAAAAGTCTCACTCGGCCCTTACAGCAACAGCTATGCTGAGGACAAGCATGGCTGATCCATGGCATGGACCTACAGGCCAGGAAACGGTCTAAATCAGACTTCTCCCCTGCAGTATCCCTGGCTGCTTCCTGAGATATTATTGTTTTCCGTCACCCTCTTGGTGTATTGTCCCATAGCACGTTCGGGATTTCCCAGCATGTGCCAAGAAACCGCTGGCTGTGACGCACCAGCCTGTTTTTAAGCTGACAGCAGCAGCACTTTCTGGCAAGGAGCCAGGAAGTACAGCCCCCTCTGGGGCTCCCCAGGGTTACCCCACCTTCTTGTCCAGGGGGATTAATTTTTAATGCCATCAGGCTATGTGAAAAATAACAGTTTGAGGGAAAGAGGATGATGAGCAGTGTCACTGTGGCCCTGTAAATTTAACAGAGCCATTTGAAGAGCAAGGCCCATTGTGCTGCTCCAAAACATAAGGCACCTCCTGGGTTTTCCTGGATTTGGCCAAATAAAGGAGGGGAAGGAAAGGAAAAAAAAAAAAAGACCAGGCCACACCTTTCCTCAACCTGGTTCCCAGGCAATAAAAATATCTTGAAGCTGGAGCTCTGGCTTTGCAGCTCAACCACTGACAGAATCAGGTTGTGGGCCAAGGCAATGAGGACCTCATCTGCGTCACTTGGCTTCACTTTCCCATGGGGTGGATTTTGAGGACCCCAGATCCCAGGCAGCATTGACAGAAGCCACTTGAGTAAGGAAATTAATGCCTTCCCCTTCCTGATGGTGCCATGGATCCCCTCCTCCTCCTCCCTGCCCATTGCCTGCTTGTGGCACTGGTGAGCCCCTGCAAACTCCAAAAGCTCCCCTGGGGACCCTACAACCAGGGCATTTGTAGGGTCCAAGCATCTCTCCAAATATATATGTCAGCAGAGAGGGGAGGAGAGCAAGAAAAAAAACATGGTGCAAGTATCTGTCTGTTTGCAGATCATTAATTTTTCTCTAGGGAGCCCCAGAGCTCTTTCATCTGCTTTTTCCTAAGTTTAGGTTAGGGAGGTTTTCGGGTGCAAGCACAGTCAGGGAAAGGCTGACTGCACTTTAGCAGATCACTGAGGAGGGATTTGGGCAGGCAACAGGAAAGCTTTTTCTTTGGCTGGGAGGCATCCAGTCAGGACGGAAACAATCCTGGACACTGAAAGCTTTTATAAAAGTAAGAATAGATGTTTACTCACAGGAAAGCGAAGAGCGGAAGAAGTTATCAACACCATTGTTTGCCACAAATAATTTCACCTTCTCTGGTCATATGGGATATTTAAAAACTCTGCTTTTTCTTATTTAGCATCATATACCTACCAGCAACTACACAGCACCTACATAGCTGGGCTCACCCCTGGCCAGCCCCAAGGGCTTGTCTCAGACTCACCTCACAGCAGAGTCCATTTCCCATCACCTCTACATCGCTTTCTTGCTCCTGGCACCTTGTGGCCAGGAAGACCTGACCCAAGCCCCGCTTTTACAGCCAATCTGCCCCTTTGTGACTTCATTTATGGGGCTGACAGCTCTTTAATTGTTGTTTGATTGTTGTTTATGAAACACCCTGCCACAACCTGGAGTGCAAAAGCTCAGCTAAGAAACCATCTCTAACCCATGCTGGCTGCAGCATGGTTTGCCCAAGGGTCCCCACACACCCCACAGTAGGATCTGGGGGTTCATGGCCAGGCTTAGGCAATGGCAGAGTAGTGAGGGACTTAAAACCTCCCCAGAATATTGCTCTTCAGGCATGAGTTGTGGTCTGTCCTTCCCTGAAACTTTCCCAACATCCTGCTCCCAGGGAAAGATCCTTCACAGTCTGATCCACAGCAAACTGTTTTTTCATCAGGACCTTGCAAAGAGCTCTTGCCTTGACAGCCATAACCCCAGCATCGCCTCCCTTCTCTCCTTGCAGCCCCTCGCAACTGCTGGCTCTGTGGAAAACGCAGTGTGCCCAAAGCCCTCCGTCCTGGCCTGTGTCCGGCCAAGGCCAAGGGCATGGGATCCCAGCACCACCTCCTGGCAATGCACCGCCATGCACGGCCCGCACACTGGCTGTGGCCAAAAACCCACAGCAAGCCATGGGGACCACGCGGAGAGAGAAACTGGTGGCTGCACAGACCATGCCTTTCTCACGTCTGTCCAAGCTTGGGTATTTTCCCCTTTCGCCAGCATCACGGCTGGCTCCAGAGTAGCTGTGGGTGCAGGACCCCAGTTGCATCCCCAGCAAGAGGCAGCTGCCTGCTGCAGGGTGAATAGTGATGCAGCTTGCCGGAGAGGTGACCGAATTTAATTCGGGATGAATGGGCACCTCCTTGCCGCCCATGACATTTTCATTGCAGGCTAACAAGGAGAGAAAAATCCAATTAGGTGACAAAGGGGGTCCCTCATCAGCTGTGCAGCACATCATGGGGCAGCCAGGATGGCATGCATCCCGCAGGAGAGCAGGGACAGACCATGGAAAAACAAGAAAACCTTCCAAAAAGTCCTATTGTGATACTAAAAAGGCCAAACTTCAGGACAACAAGGCTGCTGAAGTGCACCTAAAAACTGTAGTTCTAAAGACAGTTGCCACTTGCATCTCCAGGATCCCATCCATAAGTCTTCCAGGTCAGAGAGATAAAGCTAAAGCGGCCCAGCAGGGCTCCCAGGTGCAGACCCCTAGGGCAGTGGGGTAACTAACCTGAAGCCAGGAACATGCTGCTCCTGAAAGAAAACACTAATACATTAATAAAATTTGACAGACTCCTTCTGGGGCATCCATCCTGACAGAAAGTATTCAACCAAACCCAGTTCCAGGAGCAGGTGAGGATGAATCACATCAGGGTTTATTACTAGAGGAGCTTTTTCAAACCACATAAGATTTTGACTAATCCTGGGTTGCAGTTTTTTTCCAGCAACAGGTGCCCTGTCACAGTTTCAGTTGTGTGCATTAACAGCAGTACCTTTTGTCTCCGAGCTCTGGTGCCAGAAGAAGGGGAGGATTGATGGTGGGACTCCTGCACATCCAAAACTCCCTCCTGCCCAAATGCAGGGACGATGGGGCATTGTGGGGTGCTGCAAGGGCATAGCAGCACACTGGGAAAAGCAATGGGGGTCACTCACATAAATAACAGCTGGATTTTAAAGGAAGAGTGATAAATGGGAACTCCGCACACCCTTGGGAATTATTAACAGTGGGGGAGCCTGGCTATGCAGTGAAAGCCGATGGGTGAGCAGATGGTCGGGGGAAGACGGAGGTCCAGCCAGGAGCAATGGGTCCCTGCCAGCACAGCACAGGGGGTATGGCACCTGCATCTCCCATGGGACACAGATGGGCTGCACAAGGGGAAGGACTCCTCTCCTCCCTGGAGACCCTCAGGTGGCTCCAGCCACAGCTCCAGGTGGCCACCGCTGAGTATTGACCCAGCGCTATCTCAGTTCCCACCTTATCAGGGCCAGGGCCAGCTCTGGGCATCAGCACCTGCCCCATTAATCTTTCCCCTGTCCCTCTGGCACGAGGGCTCGATGGCTGATAAAACCTGCCTGGGGAGGGCTTGGGCCACTGGTGCCCGAGGTCTGGGGATGATAGATTGGTACCTTGGGGGTGACAGGGAGAAGGTTTTTCTTTTTCTCTTAGCTCTTGACATTGCCCCTGCCATGAAGAGGGGACTGTGGGCAGGCAGGTGCCTTTATATCTGTGTATGTCAGTGGCAGTGTTTTCCAGATTAAATTTAGGTGCTGAAGACTTGGGGATGTGATACCCTGAGGAAGAGAGTAGACAAGCTCTGTTTGTGTACACAGGTTGTGAAGGGGCGGGGGGGGGGGGGGGGGGGGGAGGGGGGGGGGAAGAGGGGGAGATCATTTCCTTGCAATTGCTGCCTGAAATAATGAGCTGAGCCTGAGCAAGGAGCCCGTATTTCCCCCACAGCCTTCAGGGTGAAGATGGAGATGTGATTCCTCACGCCAGGGCCCACTCTGGGCAGAGCTGCACAAAGTCCATGCAAAAATCACATCTGAGGCTCCAGAAAAATGAGGTAAAGCCTCACAGCTCTGCCTGAATTGAAGACAAAAGGCAATGATTCTTCATGGCTGCAGCTGCACAATTCCTGGCTTCAAGGGTTAAATGTGATCAGAAATGTCTGTGGGGACCATTAAACACAAAAACCTGTGTGTTTCCCTCAGGGGGAGAAGCCCTGTGCTTTGACCATGGCAGGACCCCAAGCGGGGATGGTGGGAGGAAGGGGTGGTCCCAAATGCCTCATCCCCAGCACCCTACTCTCACCCATGCCCCAGTGAACATCACTATGAGAGTGCACCAAGCTGTAGCTGCTTTTCCATGGGCCAGCAAGCACCTGCCTGCTTGTCCTAGCATGGGTCTTTTAGGGGCATCCCCCGTCAGAGAATAAACAGGGAGGCAGGATGACCTGAGCAAAACCAACACCAAGTTTTTGCCATAAAACCCACCTAAGAACACTGTGTCCAGGAATGAAGAAAGATGCCATGGGTGTTATCACGCTCCTCCTCCAAGGAGAGAGAGTATCACTAAATAGTCTAAGCTGGGAAAAGTATTACTCACCAGCTGGGGACTTGGATTCACAAGAATTCGTTCAGAGGTTAGCTAGCATGATCCAGACCGGTTCCAAATACACATACACATTTAATTATCCTTTTCTTCTGCACTGTGAAACCCACAGCTCCAAAGGGGCGATGCGCACAGGATCAGTTTCATAGAAAGCAGAGCACCATGTTGGTGTGCTGCAAAGCCTCTGAGCAGAGGAGAGGACACTGCGGGGAGAAAGGCTACATGGGAAGCAGCTCCTCGAGGAGCTCACTGCCTGGTTGATGCTTTAGACCTTTCCTTAAAAAGCCCCTTAAGCCCTCAGGTTATGTTTCCTTTGAGGCAGAAATGCCCAACTCTTTCAGCAGGGGTGCCACATGAACCCCAGGCAGGGCTTGAAGATGGTTTGGGGCACAGGCACTCGTCGCTGTTCCCCCCCGCCTCCTGCCCTCCCTGTCTGGGCTACGCAGACGGGATGGAGTTTCCCCCTTCCTTACACAAACTTGGGATCTCCTTTCAGCTATTGCTTTTTTTGTATTTATTTTTAAAAGGGGGCACTGTGGCTTTAAAGAGCTTCCCAGACTTGCCTTTGTGACCAGAGGAGAGGGTGGGGTGGTGGCGGAGGTGGGGACCCAGAAGAATGAAATAAAGAGAAGTACAACAAAAAGAAGTTAAAAGTGTGAGTGACAAGTTTTCGGCAACAGGCTTCAGCCCCTGTGGGGTCATTTGGGCAAAGAATGGCAACAAATGAACAAATGAGGTGGATTTTCATGCTTGGTGGACAGTGAATGAATAAGCATCTTTTAAAACCCTATCAGGAACTCTTTGGATTGTCATTATAGCCGGGAGGAGGGAAATGCAGACTTTTGAGGGCTGACCATGTGAAAGAATCCCAATTCTTTGCCTTTTCTCTGACGGCGAGTGTGGCTACACCAAGACGTGCGGGAGGACAGGCGTGCAGTCGCAGCCAAGCATCCTGCCACAGCCTGGCATGGGAGCATCTCTGGGGGGAAACAGGGTGTCCAATGCACACTGGAAGAGGCAAGAGGGTCTGCTCTGCTCTGCTGTCAGGAACCCCCGCTGATTGCCAGCGGTGTGGAGGGGACAGACAGCAGCTCACAGCCCCAGCTGCTCCTCCACCAGGAAACCTGACTGTAATGTCAGACAATGTAAGAGGGCAGGAGGCGACTCATTTAAATCTGTATTTAGAGCTCAGAGTGGAGGCCTGAGGTCAAAGGAATTGCCTTGGGATTATGGGAATCACCTTCATTTTCTCAACATGAAGGAGACAGCCAGGAGCAAGGAGGAATGGGACAAGCCTCTCACGGAGGAAAGAACCCTGTTGTTTACCATTCCTTGGCCCTGGCAATAAGCCTGCCCTCTCTGAGCTATGCAATTAATTTATAGGTTCTGTTTTCAACTGTTTGTTATCCTCAATTCCCCATTTTAACCTTGAACAGGACAGAGCACTGGTGAGGCAGTTGCGGGAGACTCGACTTTGGAGGCACGGCCAGAGTTTACTGAATATCCTTATAGACAGAGTTCAGCAGTAAAATAGAGGAGAACGAAGGTTCATGAGGAGATGCATTTAAAGACTTCTTATTTCTGTAGTAGAGGATAATATCACATGTTCAAAAGTGTTCTTGTCTAAACAAAAATAGACCTAAAGCCAAGTGTTGAAGGCATGAAAACACTAGCTTGTAGCAAGGGGGTCTCCCCCAGCTGCAAGAATAAAAGTTGAGTCTGCCTTGTGTGCAATTTCAGAAACCAAACCTTGCAGCACTTGGACTAAGTTTGTTTTCAACCCATTGCATGCAAGTACATGAGGGCACAAGCCTGCGTCACTGAAACGGTCACGGTCCCAGCGGCCACCTGTTTCTTCCACATCAAAAAGTCCGGAGGCCATTACAGCAGCCGTGGCTATAAAGGCCGGGCACTGGCGCTGGGACAGCCCCATCAAGAGAAATGAGACCATCATGCACTAAACATAGAGAAAAGATAAATGGAAAAGGAGTCTTTCAGTCTTCATTATCAAGTTTCCATGGGTTTGCCAAAACCATAGCAACCAGTTCAAGCAATGATTAACCTAATAATGTGGAGGCAAAGAAAAAAAAATGCATTCAAGCCCCTAAAGAAGTCACTAGTTCTCCAGAGGTAGTAAATCCGCCTTCCCCCCTGCTCCACCCCCACCGCCCCCCCAGCATAGAGCCCCATGGCTGGAAGACCAGAAACATCATAAGTGTCCAAAGAATCTGCAATGCAGAAAAACGCACTGAAGTGACCACTTTCCCAAATTACAGCTGTACAGACATTTAGGAAATTTTGTAAACATGCTCTTCATAAGGCTCTCATGCTCTTCTTGACCATTGTCTTGCCCATATAGATACCAAGTTCCCTTCTGCAATTTTTAAGTTTTTGCAAAAATGCTACTTTTGCAACCTGAGTAAGTGTGGTGTTATCCTCAAGTCCTACAGCACACACAGATAGCTGTGGCAAGGTGATACCTCCCGTAGGGATATCAGAACGGAGCTGGACCAGCAGGGAAAACATTAAATTATTTTATCACCCAAATAATCATGGTGTTTCTCCTGTGGCCACACACGGAGACCTTGGAGCACTTTGCAGACTGTTAGAGTATGAAAACAATACACAATTCAGCTTGAAAGGGGGGGAGGGGGGGTGGGGAATACTATTAGGTCTTTCATTCTGCCTATCTGATCTACGACACAGATAGATCACGTTCAGGACTATAACAGCACACACATAGATAGGCACATACTGCCTGTTCCTAGTCCTCAGCCTTGCTCCATGGCCTGTGTTTCTTCAGCAATGTGGGTGCTGCTTCTCAAAGCAATGAATAGGAAAAGTAGTGGGGCTCTGCATGAATGAAAAGGTCCCAGGAGGCAGCAAAAAGAGCAGAACTCAAAAAAAAAAAAAAAAAAAAAAAAAAAGCTTGAGTTGAAAAAAAAACAGACTAATTTGTCTCGGCAGTACAAAAACGCCGGGT
>JANIJG010020917.1:4608-18440 GCA_024611175.1 Megaceryle torquata
TCTATTCTATTCTATTCTATTCTATTCTATTCTATTCTATTCTATTCTATTCTATTCTATTCTATTCTATTCTTTCTCTAATATTACTTTAGCTGGTTATTAATCTAAGGTAGCTGTACATTCTTCACATACACATCTGAGCTTATCACAGCCTTTTTTGTCACTAGTAGAACAGAATAAGAAAGCAGAAGGAGCTGTCATACCCTATAACAAAAGGGGAACAAATTCTTCTGTCCATAGAGCAGTTGTGGGTGTGTGGAGGAAGGAAAAGGCAGTGTCATCACTGCTTGTCCTTCACCTTTGCTAATTTTGAGAAGTTCTCAGGCTCTTACTGTCTGAAAAAAAAAAAGGCACACAAGAAAATTTCTGTAATGAATTAATTCTGCTGCAAGTTGTTGTGAAGACAAGTTCTTTGTAGCATGTAGCCCTCTTGGATGGTGTTTATTTGCCAAAAGACAGCTATCTAGTACCACTTAAAATGCCCTTGGAATGGCAGCCTGTCCTCAAGGGAGACACAAGGCTTCTGTGGGAACTATAGAACACCTGAGGTGGCTTAGACATAATATTTGGACAATAAAAGCAAAATATAGGCATGGTGCCATCATCCCTTTAGGCTTCTCTGTCTATTACTTGTCTCTCTCATGTTTATATGTAGGTCTTCGAGGCAGGGATTGTGTCTGACTGTGTTTGAATGGACGCTGAGCAAGAGAATTGTCACTGCACTCAGGGAAGGAAAGAGATTAAGTATATTGTAAAATTTGTGAAGATGTAAGTTTTTTCTTATTCTAAATCCAGAGAAGAAAAATACTGAAAAATTGTGAGCACTCTCCATGAAGTTGAGAGCAGATGACATGCTATGTTTTAATATTTCAAAAACCACCTTAAACATTAAGCAGATATAAACTTCTCAAAAACATTCCATATGAAAAAATAATTTTTAGCAAGAAGTGCTAAATCTTTTAACATAGAAAATGCAGCATTTTCATGTTTTTACCATTTCAGAACTCATTTTCAGAATTGCTTAGGAGCTGAGACATTAATTGTCAATGATACTTTCCCCACAAAAAAAACCCCACCTTTTTGAACAAACTTGAACTTAAAAAAGCAAACAACAACAATAACGGAAATCCTTTATTGATAATTTTCCATCAATTGCATTTCTGATACTTGAAGAACACTCTTAGATACTATAGCACAGACTGTAATACTGTCCACAGACCATTTCAGGAGTTCATTACAACTGTTTGATTAGTTCAAGGTTAAAGAAAATTCTCCAGAAATCTGTATAAGTTCAGGGTTTTGAGAGAAACATTTTTGACTCTGGCATTAAGCATCTGCTTAAAGTATTCATATTTTAAATTATTAAAACAAAATCTGATCTGAACTTCAGTGACACTTCATCATTTATTTTTTCTTTTCTTTTAAGGTTTTTGTCTGGGTTTAGAATAAGAAAACCTAATTTTGTTCACACCACTTGTTCCTTAAATACACCTCAAAGCAAAGCAGCTGCTCCCATTACACCTCCTATGGAGTCAAACTCAGACCAGGTGCAAAGCAAGGTGGGAGATGATGGTTCACACAAGATTCCAGAAGCCTTCCAAGCTGTGGTAATGCTTCCATGAAAGCTGTTTCTGGATTGCAAAGTTGTGATAGATATTAAATTGTCACATCTCCCTGGTAAAAGGGTTATGCCTTTTGCCTGATCAGTAAACCATGGCCTGTCTTCCCCAGAAGAATTGTTCATGCTCATATTTAATCACTTATGGCACCTCCTCCTGGACAGAGAAATCGGATCCCAATTGCTGGTGATAGTCTATCCTGACACTCATCTCACAAAGGATTTTAAATTCTTGCTCACACAAAGCAAAAGGGGTTGAAGGAGTTGCTGAAGGAGCTGCATGTAGACCTACCCATCCTCAAAAATGATGCTCCAAAAGGGAGGTTGGGACATGCACATCAGGAATCCACAATGACAACTGTCAGTAGCTTAAAATGTCCTTAATTTCAGTGGCAGGTAGGTTGCTTTGGGTTATTTTTTTTTTTCCTCTCCTGTCTTTACAGCTTCTTTGGCCATTCTCTGTGGCCTGACACCTTCTTCTGTTGACTGCCGAGGAGACAGAGCCACCTTCATTGAATGTGATGTCCAAGTCATGGTGGCTTCCTATCGCCAGAGAGGATCTGTGTCTTATCTGTATGTCTGTGAGGACAGCCCACCTCAGTGGCACCAGAAGGACATCAACACACCCCAGAGGCATTTTGTTGGACTCTTTGCCAGGTTAGTGCTATGTCTTTCCAACAGCTGAGTGGTTCCATCCATGAGCAACATCCTCTAGAAGGTATTCCACCTTTTGCAGGATTGCCTCC
Organism: Megaceryle torquata; assembly: GCA_024611175.1. Classification (NCBI taxonomy): domain Eukaryota; kingdom Metazoa; phylum Chordata; class Aves; order Coraciiformes; family Cerylidae; genus Megaceryle; species Megaceryle torquata. The sequence goes on from JANIJG010020917.1 coordinate 6,973, forward strand.
TGACAAATAATGGGCTGAAGGAGCAAATTTTTAATTCGTAAATTGATGCCAATAGAGCAATTTAGCCTCAAGACCACTAGAGAGCTCCGCTGGGTTGTGAAATTCATTCCTTGTGTCTATCAAAGCATCTCTAGTCCCCCCTCCTTTCCTTCCATCTTTTTAAAGTATTTGAGAGACATCAGAAAATCCATCTCGTAAACAGCCTGCTTTGTTCCTTCTTAGGTTTTAATATTTATCTTCTGATCCAAAGCAACATCTGGTGGATGCCAATGGGGAAAAAGATTAGGCATTATGAAAAGCAGAAGTCTCTTTTTTTTCTCTTCTCCTCCCCCCTTCCTCTCTCCAAGCAGTTTCATGAGTAAAAAGTCACAGAGAAAATTCAGCAGGCTGTGAAATATTTACTCAGCAAGGATGCTCAGACCCTTACTCAAGGCTCAGGCTTTGAAAATCCAAGGCCAAGTTGCCCAGGAGTATAAGTTGGTACTGTTGCCTTTAATGGAACGTTGGGGATTTATACCTGCAGAGCATTTATTTCTAGGAGTGAGAGGGAGGTCTGAATCAAGGAATAAACAGATGAGCAAAACTTTCCAAAAGACACTAACCAAATAGAGAATTAGAACACCACCTCAGTGTGTTGCCCATGATCTGCTGTACATGATGAACCCATTCCTGGCCATCATGCTGCTGTCCAGGTATTTCAATGGAGCTGCAAAGATTTGGTCCTCATCTTTATATGGTCCTTAAGTCACAGCTAGCATTGTGAGTCATGAGAAGGAGCTCAGATGCCCTGTGTTGAGGGAAGAAAATCAAATGGCCTTTGCTGAACAAAGCCATCCAGGCACAAGTTGCACAATATTTTATTTTTTTTAAGTAATAATTTATTTCTCTTTTTAAAGAAAAAAAAAAAATATTACACATTTACAGCATCTGCCTGTCAGTCTGTCATTTCCTCCCTACCAGATTCTGAGCTGATTAATTTGACAGGGGTTTCATAAGGAATGGACGTCTTAAGAATTATTAAATTCTTGTCAGTTTTGAGAAAATCTGTGTTAGGTAGAAAGAAATTATTTTCCTGTTGTTTGCCAGCAAACTGCAGGTCAAATATCACATTCGTACCACTGGCCAACTGATGTGTCCAAAGTCACATTGTGCATCACTAATACAATGTCCTAGGAGATGAGGAGAGCGGTTTTGTTGACGGAGATAAGAGTAGGGAGATTTAGCTGGCAAAACAAATAATCCTGAAATTAAACTAGTTTCATCAGATCTATTACTCCCAGAATGACTTGTTTGAAAACAAGAAATTCAGGAACTTTGTCTTGTCTAGCTGAACTTTGTTTTCCTTTTGCTTACACCAGTGTAACAACAAACCAAGTAACCTACAAACTTGAGAGAAACGGGGTGCCCCAATATTTGTCTCTTTGGCTTTTCCATCAAAATTTTTGTCAGCTCTTTAGTGATAAAAATTCACCTGCAATGAGTGTCTTCCTACAGTCGTTTTACTTCTTGCTCCTTTTCTTTGTTTGGGCAGGTACTGTGGAGGAAAAGTCATGTTAAGTCTATTTGCTGACTGCTTCCTTGTTATCCTGTTTAATTGTAAATGTCCTAGAGACAGGGTTTACCATTCCTTCATGGAATCCTATCATGGAGATATTTCTGAATCATATTTATGAACATTTTTTTAATATTTTCCTGTTCTTCCAAATAATTTTAGCCTCTTTGTTATTGTCATTAACTTTTTCCACTATTGTGCTCATGCTTGTTTAGTATTTAGAAATTAAAACTTGGGCTACTGAGGAATTTCCTGATGTACTGATGTGGTTTTTTTTCCAGTGAATCTATTTCTAAACTGGTTCTAGTTGAAGGGGAGCAGAGGCAAAGAAAATAATTTGATTTCAGGTGTTTCCTGATCTGAAAAATCTGGGGAGAAATAGAAGAAGAGAGAGTTTGAAATAATCCAGATATCTATTACAGAAGTTTTGAAGACAATTCTTTTCTAATTTCAAAAGAATTAATTTAGTAATGGAAAAATAATACTGGAATTTTATCAAAGTGTTAGAAAATGAAAATGTTCAAACTAGAAATTAACTTTTTTGAGGAATTCCTGAAGAGATGCAAATCTTGCCATTAACAACATAGGTACCAAGATACATTCCTGAATTCCCTTTAATAAGTGATCCCTTCTTTTTTTTTTTTTTGCGTTTCCTATAAACACAGTAATTTATTAACAGTTTGCCAGCATCAGGGTTTTGGGATGCGGTTACTAGAGGACAGGGAGGAATTGGCTCTTTGCCTACCAGCAAAACTTGTTAACTTTTGTTAAAACAGATTTGAACAACCACTCAAATGTCTTTGCACTGACTTCAGCACCTGGCAAATTGGGCCCATGCCCTTCCTCTAACCAACAACAACCCTCTTCTGCCTTTAGAACAGTTGGTTATTTAAAAGATGCATCTTTTTCTTGTAGCATTTTAAAGAAGTACTATGTAGTCTTGAAAGATATCCCAGTCCATTGAATTACTGTACAGGACAAGAGCAGTTCTCAAAGTGTCGCTATCAAAAGCAAGCTCAGTTCCCTACGGCTGGCTTTTGATTATTGATACAGCAGAGGGAAAGGTTCATTTAAATATAGAAATAAAACCTGACTGTTAAAAAGCTTCAGCTACTTGCAGAAGATTTTTGGTTATTTGGGGATTTTTTTGTAGGTTCTAATGTTCTGCTGCCTTGAACACTTTAACCCTGAAAGAGGGCAACAAAACAAATCCTGTCGTCGTCGTCCCCCCCCAAATGCACTGTCAGAGAAAATCTTTGTTTCTGCAGTGAGCTGCCACATTCAACATAGTTTGAAAAATTCAGGTTCATCAAACCATCTTGATAGTTATGCTCCCAGCAAAGCTCTGAGTGTTGCCTTTCCAATTGGGTCAATTTTGGTAGAACTTAGGCTCCTGACTTTGACACTTTAGAAAATTATGTATATGGGCCTTTCAGGATCCTGAAGACCTTTGAAAATCCTGGTATTACTTACAGGATCCTCTGTTTTGTTGTGTAAATCACATTATGAACTCTGTCCTTAGCTATTCAGAAAAGTGGTGTAATTTCTGAGCTATGTTGGTGTTGCCATAATTCATCTCCTTTCTGCTCCCCTTCCCACAAGTTCCAATTGTGTGTCTGATCGTGGGGTGGGGAGTGGAGGAAGAAGGAGAAATGGCCAAAGGAAGTATGAAAAGTGACATTGGACAATCCTATCCTGATCCAAAACCTGTAGAAATAAATCTAGAAGTTTTCTCCTTGTTTTGAGGGATGTTGGATCCTATAGCTCTCCATAAGGAAACACCACCAAAGTCAGCAGCTGTCAGCAGCAAGACCAAGGAAAAAAAATTACTCCCCACCACCTTTTCTATTGCTTCTTCCCCCTACACAAGGGGAGGCTTCGAAGCAAATGTCTGTTAGTATAACTGGCACATATATCGAATCTGCTTAGTCTGGGCTGTTAAGTAAGTTTAATTAATTTACTAAGTTAATGTTCCAATGCTAGCAACAAAGCATCATTGCAATCAGCTGGGTAGCAGGAATTGGAACCCCTAAATGAGCTCATTTTTTCACAGTTGGAATTAGGGACCAGTTAGCCAGTTGTGTGGTTTTTCCAATTTCTCCACTTGCCCTAGGGAGCTTCCAAGTTATTCATTCCCTCTTGCTAAGTGTGAGTAAGATGGGGAGGGGGGAGACATGAACAAACCCTACTCTATGTAGGAGTCCATCTTTGATCCTAACACTGCTGATTCCCTTGCTGTTGTCTGCACTTTTCTTTCTGCTGTGGTCCTAGAATGGCATTTGCTACTGTTTCTAATAGTTTGGTGAAGCAGGAAGGCATCACTGAAAGATATTTACTGCATGTATTTTCATCCTGAGTGTGTGCAGATAAAGGGGGGGAAAACAAATAAACAATAAAAGAATGGAAACAAAATTACAGAAATTTGCAAAGTTTGACAAATGGTGGCCAGGAGTTGCCACAAGCTAATGGCTTGCAATGATTAATAAGAGTAAAAATAATTGCATTTCATTAAGATTGATGACACCCCATTTAACCTCCCTTCTCGTTTCAGCCCTAAAGTGGAAAGAGATGAAGTTCTCATCTATAATAGCTCCTGTAACATTACCATGGAAACTGAGGCAGAGATGGAGTGTGAGGGAGCTAATCAGCCAATTACCGCCAAGATTACTGAGATATGGAAAAACTGGGGCCAGAACACTCAGGTATAATCAAATCTTTTTTACAGACTGATTCAAACAGCTTAAAATTAAATTTGTAATATTGTGTACATTTAAAGGGGACAAAAAAAAAACCAACCCAAAACAATTTAGGCTGAGCAGCAGCAATATATAATATTAAATGCTTTCCAACTTTGAATAGCAGTTCTAATGCAGTGCAGCTGAGTTAATGGTTAACTATGGTTAATCATGTATTTTATGAGACATAAATGAGATTTACCTTATTTTCTGGGTTATGTATGGGGTTTTTTTTAACACTTTCCTTTTTTATATAAATGCAAAGTCTGTTCTAAAAGTGTTATTTTCTGTTACTTGAGCAGAAATCTTAACCATGAGATAAAGACTTTCATCTCTCTGGCAGAGACTTAACATTCAGTATTTGTGCAGCTTTGTTTTTTGCTTCTCTTCAGTGTCTGAAGTAAAATGGGACAGTCCTCCCAGTGCTATGTGGGTATAGCAAGAAGACAGACATGCAAAAAGTTAATGACAGAAAATTATGACTCTGAAGTGACATCATTGTAGGGCTAAAAATGTTAATTGCAAATCCAAAATGTCCTTCTTTAAAGTCCTCACAGTGTTACAGAGTTTTGAGGTATTGAGCTGAATACTGGGTTGTGCCTCCCATTAGAAGAAATTTAGTGGGACTGGGTATTTGGTCTAATATCCTTTTGTCACCATCCTTTCTTAAATGAGCAGCTCCTGAGAAGTGGTGGAGACCTACCAAATACAGAGTGGTGCAAGTGGGAAGAGTTACGCACCTGACTTATGATTTAAATAAAAAAAAAAACCCTGTTTTTTATCTATTGAATCAAATTATCATAGTCTTAGTGGGAAACTGAAATTCATTTGCTCAGCATTGATGCTAAAGCTACCATGGGAATTTTTAACTCTGTTCTCTGCAATGACATCTCCTTTATTCTGCCACCTCACCCCAGAAGTAGCTGCAATGTCCTGGCAGAATAATTTTAGTATGTTTCTAGCATCAGGTTTTATAACTTTTACCAAGAGTTTCTGAATATTTACCCTGCAAATCTCTCTTACATGTATATTATTATTGCAGCTGAGTATCCTCAATTTCAATTGCTTGCTTGCTTCCTTTCTGTTAAGTCTGTCCATGGCCTGTGAAGGAATGTCACATGTAACTTTTCACCTGTTAGTGCTCATTTGCTAGGCAGCCTTGTTAATTACGCTACCAGAAACAGGCACAGCTAAGGAGAAAACCAAGCCAAAAAAAAAAATTTAATAATTTGTAACTGCAGGAGGCCAGTGAAGGGAAGTGCTCAGGCAAGTATCAGATCAAATGGTAACTACCCCATTCATTCATATATTTCTTCCCGCACATGATGAGGGCATCTCTAGAAGCCCTAAAGCACAGGCTGCCGTGTACAGAAGCTATTACCTACTGCTGGCTGTGACCTGTACAGCTCAGGTGAGCCATGGGTCCTGTAGGCCCAGTAATGAGATGACAGGTTGTCTTTTGATTCAGGTGGGAACAAGATTAGGAAGAATTAGTGAGGTTTGTCCCTGCCATAGTTTTTCTGCTCAGAGTGGAGAAAATTGAGGAAGTCCTAAGTGTCCTGAATGAATGAAGTCATTTGGGGAGGGCAGGATGAAACCAGCAGTGCTTTTAGATCTGGGATTTGTTGCTGTTTAATGAACTCAGTGGACATTTGGATTCATTTTATCCCTCTTCCCAAAACTGGCCTGGGTGAGCAGAGGTGGATGGGTGGGGAGTTCAGATAAATGGTTTCAATTTTGGTCCCTTTCTAGCTGACAGCATCCTCTTAAGATTTACGACTTGGTGCAGCATATGCATGCTTCACTGTAGAGGTTTAAATCATGTCATGTGAACTGGCCTTACCTTTCCAGTGGAAATAATGGTCCCCAGGTTCAGCACCAAGCAGTGAAATGCATTAATAGCACCACGTGCCTTAGGATAATGGTGCTATTAGCAGGCGGCACGGCTCTGTGTACAAGTAATGGGGCTGCATCTCTTTATAATAACATCTGGCACTTCTATTGTACTCTCATGCAAGGATCTCAAAGCGCTTCATAAAAAATGGGCCTGATCCGTAGCTGTTCTCAGCACAGCTACAGTGTTCAGTGTTTTATTTGCTACATACTCTTCTGCCAGCTCAATGATGCCTGGGCAGGCTTATAACTCAGAAATTTCTTAGCACAGCTGCACTTTGTGAGAGTGTTGGAGGAGAGATGATTATATGATGATGGAGCAGGATTAGCTCCAAGATGGTATTTTAAGTAAAAAGTCAGCATTGCAGAAAGGCTGACAGAGTTTTGCATTATCAAGAGCATGGATGGGACACTGGCAAGAAGAGGGAACAACCTGGTTTCAGAGCAGAAAATTAAAACAAAACAAAACAAAAAAAATCCAAACACTTAAAATGCTGGTTCTAAGAACTCTAAGAAAGGTTGTCTAGGGGACACAAGCTTTAGAGTGAAGTAATTTTTTCTTCATTCTTTATAAGACACCTAATAGGACTCGTCTATAATTCTTAAAATTATAAAGAGTTTGATGTGATAAATTGGGATTTGGTAGGTTGGAAATGAGGTGAATGTTGACTGTGAATATGACAAAGTTTTTCACTAATATCCTGGTGGGAGGATGCTGGGCAGAAGACTCCAAGGATTCCTGGCAAGGAACACGGTGGGTATATGAGAGAGGCTGGATGACATAATATCCCCAGCAGCAGGCAACTGAATTCCATGAGTTGGTGATCTCTTCCAGGTCTGTATTTCTGTATATGCTTTTAGCAGCTGTGTTATGTATAGGTCACAGACATGACTTGGCAACATCAAACAGAAATCCATGCATAAGGATGCCGGTGTACAGTGAGTGGCAGGGGCATGTCCACCAGTTTGATCTGCCTTCTTTGACAGATGTTCCAGCAGGAACCTTGAACTGGAAATAGTTCTTTTTTCCTCTTGTCTGACCTAAGGAAAGATTTATTTCCTGTGAAGGAGATGGAGCCCTAGAAACAGGCTGCCCAGAGAGGTTGTAGAGTCTCCTTGTCTGGAGAGATTCCAAAGACGCCTGGACAAAATGATCCCGGGCCCCCTGCTCTGGGTGACCCTGCTGGAGCTGGGGGGGTGGGTTGGATGAGGTGATCTCCAGAGGTCCCTTCCAACCCCTACCACCCTGGGATTCTATGACTCTAAAGAACAGTATCCAGACAGTAAGTTCACCCTGACCTGTCTGTTGCCTTTACTAAAAATAGTGTTTAATGGCTGTTGTAACTCATCCAGGAGTCAGGCTTTAGCCATGTAAGTTGGGTTTTAAGTAACAATGTGTTGCTAGACGCAATCCCCCATTTTTCTGGTCACATCCAGAATATATGTATTACCATAGTTTTTTCATCACTGTCTGTTTGAATTGCAAGTGCATGTGTACATCAAGGACAACAAAATTATTTGAAGGGATTAGCAAACACCACAAATGGTCTTTCTCAATGAGTTAATGAGGCAGTTGTCCTTTGAGCTTCTTTTATTGTCTTACATATACAGAAACTCCAAGTACTAGAAGATCATTATACCTAGATACACACTCCTTGCAGGTGCATTTTTTCCTCCCCACTTCTTTACCCCCTTTTTCCCCCCGATAAATTATAAAAATAGCTATTTTTAATTAAAATTAAGAGCTTATCTCTAGATACCTTAATTTTTGCATGTTCTGCATGTGATGGCTAAGCTTAATTCTCTTCCACTTCTGACTTCTAAGTAACTTTTCTTGAAAATTGGGCTGTAGGTATCATCAAAAATTAGAAGGTTATTTTTTTTAAATGCTGGCTGTCCTATTCATGTTGTATGTGCTGCTTCCTTAAGTTGGTCACTTGAATTTGCTGTTCAGACTGAACCCCTTTTGGGCAGGATCTTCATCAAGGGGAAACAGCTGTATTTTCTGAAAGATGACACGATAACCATCACTTAAATTTTGTTCCTGAGCTGTTGCTTGCACTGTTGCAGTCTGAGCTGGGCTTGGTTTTGAATTTAGAGGACCCCCAAATATTCTGGGAGCTTCACGTTTCTGGCTGGTGATCTGTGAGTTGCATGGTTGACTTCATAAAATTTGAGTTGCCCAACTTGGAGTTTTCCTGAGGTCTGGTTTGTCTTCCACCATCCCCCAAAGTATAGTTTTTGTAATTTTCTTTAGAAACTGATTTAGGCCCTCACCTCACTTTGTGTTTGAAGTATTTTACCCCATATTGCTTAATTAGGTCACGTGAAGTAAGCAGCAGGCCTCAGCCCCCTCTGCTGCATTCAGCATCATTAGTGTTGGTAACTTGCTCCATTATTATCTATGGAAGAGTTACAGAAATATTTTTATATTGGTATATAATGCAATTTAGCCTACTGAAAGGAGAGGGGGGAAAAAAAATGGAAAAAAATAAAATAAAATCTAGCAATGATTGTATATCCCACAGGACTTAATTAGTTCACAGTTTCACGATACAGTGGATAATGGGAAGATATGAATTAAATAATAAAAGGGGAAAGAAAAGTTCTAATGCTCACTCAATACCTGTCCACTTCCACCTTGGCTGCATAATGAGATGTCAGCTACCATGACACTGATGAGACATGCAAAACACAGTGATAACACACGGATGCTCATGGGAAGGTTTCACTGGACTTGGATGTATCCGAACCCATTATGCTTAGTGAGCCTTCAGATTATTATTCCAGATCACTGGACCAGACCTAATCATCATGCAAGCATGCTGTCTGAGCAGTGTTTCCCTGCTCCGACTCCCCCTCCTCCTCTGGCCCAGATGGGTGATATAATGTTCGTCGGAGGGCAGATGCCATGTATATTAAGTCAGTTGTAGGGAAGCTGAGCTGGTATGCTAGTGAATTCTCCACAACCCAACCCTCGAGGGGTCCTTATTAAGAAATAGGAGGCTAATAAAAAATAACATGCTAGATAAAAAAGCCATCCTGGATTATGGCTCTGCCTGGCTATGCTGAGCTGCCTTTAGTTTGTTTTTAAATAGGGCATTAAGGGAAGGTCTTGAGATTTAAGAAGTAGCTTAGAGTATTGAGGATCTGTGAATTCTTAGCTTGGTGATTGATACCAGGATAACTGCTTTGTTCACTTCTCAGCAAAAAAAAAGAGAAGAAAGGAAAAAAACCCACAAAAGCTGTGTCTGAGACATGCACAGTCACCTAAGAGACCCTTGCTGCTCTACTTCCACTTAATGTAACCAGGACTAGCTCTCTAAATCCCTTGGATTCCTCTGCAGATCTTAGAATAATTCCTTTCTATCTTATTTGCCCATATTTTCCCATTTACCATCTCTCTAGATACCACAGTATTTGGACGTGAGGAAGGAGGTGAGATAATTCTGCCCAATAAAGATATCTGGTACTTTATATAGGTGGAAATTCTCTGACAGCTTTCTGGGGAGCATAAAAAGCTCTCATGGATGTTTGATGGGTGCACTGTTGAGGGTAAAGGGTTTACATATGATTGCCCCTGTTTGTAGACATGTGCAGGCTTACAGTTTATGGTCAGATATGTTTATAAGTATCTTCTGTTTAAAATAAATAAATAAATAAGAGAATGGTTCTGGTTGAAAGAAGTCCAACTGTAAAAAAAAGAATCCAGTAATTTCAGTAGGATACCAATGCCTAAGGGTAGAGGTGGAGCAATGCCTTTCAGGCTTCTTTTCCTTCACAGCCGTGATGTGCTGCCATTCCTACACTCTGTTCCTTTGGTGTTCTTAGGCTGTCCACTTCCACCTACCCTTCTTCTCCTATATTGTCCTTTCCTGAAACACCAAAAAGTGTCATAAAGGACAAAAAACCCTCTCTCTGTCTTCTCCAGTGCTTCCTTTTGCTGTAACCCCCACTACAGTCATTTGAGCAATGTACAAGTCAAATGTGCTGCCTGCAAGCACAGATCCATCCTGGTCTGACTGGGAGCCTGTGAATGAGTCCTGGCACTGTAGAGATGGGGCCATCAGGTTTGTGCTTCCTGCCCCGCATCACTCTTCTGTGGAGGTGGATGCTAAAGGGTGTTTCAGAGCAGTGTTCCCTCTTCAGCCTCCTTACCTTGTGGCAGAAAAGTTTACAGGGGAAGTGAGAGAGCAAATTCCAGCTTGTTATGTAGTTGTTTGGGGATTTTTTTGTAGGTGTTAATAAAACAGCTCCCCTCTTCTCAACTTGAGGGAGAGGTTTAACAAAATATGGTATTTCATTCCTGTGTATCCTTTTATATACTGTAAATGCCCAGATCCCTTTATTTGGCCATCATGATCACATCTCACAGAGGAATAGTTTGCTTTGACTACAAATTATTAGGGAGCATCCTGATAGAACCTGATGTTATGGTATCTTGGGCTTTACTTAGGGCTGCTGGGAGCTTTGGCAATGCAGGTACCCCAAAACAACCATGTTGCACAGGATGGGATGTCAGGAGCAGGACTAGATGAAGCTCTTCTAAAATACTGAATGTGTATTTTTCATAAATATGCACTTTCAGCAGCCCAGTGAGCCCACCCTTGCATCTTCATGTTCCCTATTTTCAAAAGGGGATGGGGAACACAACAAAACCAACCAGGACTTGCAAGCCTCACAGAAAGGAAGTGGAGGAGTCCATAATAATCTAATAAAAATGAAACCACAAGGCTAGTCTTTGGGGTGCAGACGCTATCGGAGCAGAGAGAGGAACCGTCTGCAAGGTTGTTAAGATGTAGAGAACCAAGATGGCCTCCACAGTAACCACAGGCAATGTGAAGAGATAAATGGTTGACCCGAGCCCGTGTCAGGCTAGGATTGATGCCACTATCAGCCCTAGTGCCTTTGCAATGATTTTTTAAAAAATCTCTGATAGAGTGTGTTATCTAGTTACTGGCACGAGGGCAATGGCCTGGAGGCAGCGAGGAGGAGGGGGGGAGGAAGAAGGAGAGGAGGAGAGAGAGAAAGGGAAAAAAAGGTCATTCCAGGAGGACAATCTGTGTTGAACTAAATGATAAAATAAGGGCCTTGCTCAGAAAAGGGGAGGTAAATAAATAAATAATTTAAAAAACAAAAGTGGCTGCTAGGTGTGTGAGAGAAGGATAAGCAAAATTGCTTTTCTTTTCTCTTCTTTTCTCTTCTTTTCTCTTCTTCTTTTCTTTTCTTTTCTTTTCTTTTCTTTTCTTTTCTTTTCTTTTCTTTTCTTTTCTTTTCTTTTCTTTTCT